>JACAZH010000113.1:0-61900 GCA_014462675.1 Mycena sanguinolenta | reverse complement strand
AGACGCAGGGTCTACGGTTTCGGAGAGGGAACGCAGCTCGGGCTGCCGCACCGTTTGCTCGGGAACTCCAAGGGCCAGTGTGAACGCGTATCGGATTGGTACGTCCTCCTCTTCTCAAAGTAAAATACGCTGACTCGTGTTGTCCCGCAGATCTAAGCCCCTCATCCCCGCGAGATTTTCCCGGCTGCGCTGGCCGTTCCACTCATCCGCAAGGCACAAGCCGGGTCGCTCTTCGGACACGCTGTCCATCTTGCCCCAGCGACTCGGGAACAGACAGCCGGCGACACTGCCGCGTTCGTCGTCATAAGGATTATCGGATTGGGCAGACCCTCCTCTGCTGTACCGAAGCCCAATGTACTTCACGAGCTCGACGCCTTCGCGCCGCATGTCCTGCGGGTTCCGCGCCTGACAGTCTTGTTGGGAGTGGGGTGAGCGCGAGACGCCAGTACGCTATTCGCCGGGTGGAAGATCGTACGCGTCCCAAATACGTCTCGCTCGCATCTCAAGACATCGTAACGGGGCCCACTGGCAGCGACGCCGCGTTCCCCGACGCAGGGATAGGTGGAGCATATGGGGATGGAAGACGGGACTGAGATGCTCGTGCGCCTGCGCCATGGTCTCATCTGCGGAAGCGGAACGACCATTCGGACTTGATGGCTCGCAGACACCGCTGCATGCTCGAAACAGCTGCTAACGGATCGCTTACCTCCGTTCACTACACACCCTCCCTGTGCCACGTCGTCGGCCGTGCGGAAGCACGCGTCAGCACTCGCAGTTTCAGCCCTACCCACCGTCGCTTTGATGCGCTGCGCTTTGCATGCACGGCTAGATCTTGCAGCCCAAACTACATTAGTGCTTCGTCATCGATGATATACGTCGTACGCGAGGAAGAGCTTGGCGGAGGAAGTCTCTGGAAATGGCTGGGTGCTTCTGCTCTATGTATGTACGGGAGTAAATCAGACATTGTTAGCACGAGACTGGTGCATCGGGAGGATGACCTTCGAGCGAGCAAGCGCTAGTACAGATCACACTTATATCGACGTGCCTCTCGGCTTCCGAGACTCGTTGGCATCGAATGACTGAGCGTGGCGTTCTTCGTGCCCGTCCATGCTGGCGACACACAATCTTTGTTCTCCTTGCATTACTGTTACATTTGTGTTTGTGTAAGGAGAATTCTGGAACTCTGAGTCTCCGGGGAGACTTTCGAGCCGAGAGAGCTTACTAATTCAGGCAACTCACCGCCACCAACCCGATTAGGCAAATTTCCCATCAAATCATATAAGGCGCGAAGGGCCGGCGAGCCGGCAGGGTCCGCTACCTGAGCAGGAGGGGAATGGACAATAAGAAATATTTTGTATGAGCACCACATGAAAACAGTGATTTAATTTCTAGCTCTTTTGGCGCTCCAGCTGCCGGTCCCAGCAAGTGCAAGGCCCCCTCCCCAGCACCTGCCATCAACGGGGCTTTCGGCGCTTTGACCCCCCTCGAAGAAATGCCATCTCTAGCGACCACACATGGGCTCCCTACCCATGAGCATTCTGCTTTTCACATAGAATATTTTTATCTCGTCTATTCTTTACGCAGACACTCCCTAATAAATGTATCTCTTCCCTTTCGATCTTTTACTCCTGTCTTGCATAGTTTACTCACATCAGCATGTATTCCAAACATTTACCTGGCTGGCTCGGGGAATGGTGGGAGGATCTTGATTGACTCCATGATACATGCATAGTTTTGCACATGAAAAATCAGGCATTTCAGCGCAAATCACCAAGCAAAGGTAACCTTCTGGGTTTGAGCTGATCCAGGAAGCTCCAACAGATCGGATGTGCCACAATCAAGATGAGTGTGCTGGGCTTGAGCTTGTTGGCCAGGTTGCAGAGCATGATGAGGGTGTTGTTGACATCGCAGATATCAAACTGAGTGATGACCTTGGGCAATTAGCACAAAACCGGATGGGTGCTGCCTGGCATCCCCGAAACAGACTGCAATCCACCAACTAAGGAGATTTCAGTTCATTGCTAGCTGGTAAAAAAGAATGTGAAACTTACCCTCAACTTTGTGGTCTGTGTGAGACTCCGACTCCGCCATGTTCACATCAGGAGGGGACGGTGAAGATTGCACGACTTGTCCGTTGTGGGCGCACTTCTTCAGGTTCATCAAGTCGTGTGCAAATAGAATCTCGCCCATGAGTATGTTCTGAAGACATGTCAGTGAATGTAGATAAATGAAGGCACAAAGGCCATACCTTGTTCTCGGTTAATGCAGCCCACTCCGGGTTGATGACAGTCTTGTATCAATTTTCCTTGTTGTACCCAGGCAGATTATCCACAGTGCAGAGTTGCACAGAAAATTAGGTGGACATTTCCGCCATGGCTAAAGTCGGCTCCCGGAGACTAAACCAATTGCGAACTGCAGCCCTAGAATTCAGAGGCATCTGAATATTCGCTCCGTGAGTTCCAGCATATACAGGAGACAACGGAATGGAAACTCACCCAGCTTCAACCCAGTGTGCCAAGGGCAGTGCTATCCACAATGGGGCACATTTCCCTGACAAGCAGCATGGTGGCTGGATTGCCATTGGTGAAGACGCACTCGCACCCACATCTGGCAGCGGGGTCAGCATGAAGGGTGCCTGGATGGGCATTGTTTCCGGGCAATCTGGAGGCACTAACTTCATAGAGCAAGAGACATATCACGGGGAAGAGTCCATCATGGAGGGTAACAGTGGCATGAATGTTGATGCAGAAACCTGGAGTCAACCAAGACAGCAGTCACAGAGAGGCCAGGAAGGATAGAAGGGAGGTGGAGGCATCCTTGTTGAAACTCGTGGTGAAGGCAATACCGGCAAACGTGGTTATCATGGTGAGCACAAGTAGAGAAAGCAGAAGAAAGGAGCGACAAGGCGCGACCAAAATCAATTACGGTATGACATCAAATCAGGCCAAAAGGGCCGAAGCGTCAAAGCCGGTATCAAATCATTAATTTGAAGCGTCGAAGCCAAAGCGCAAGAGTCACAGCAACGAAACAAAGAGGTAAGCTGCACAAGAGACAAAGAACTGTACAGCTTCCCAAAACTTCGCATCTTTCAAGAAAAAAAGTTTCATATCTCTCAGACCCACCACCTAAAGGTAGAGGGAATAATACTTGTTGTGCGTACTGCAAGAGAAAGAAAAATGACCATTTCAGAGAGAATGCTACAGGCTGTGTGTAGAAACTGATTTTAAAGGTGGTCTTGTCAAACTACAAAATCTAAAAAACAAAACAACCTGAAGTTGAGTGTAAATAAACTGGACATGTATATGGAGCAGAAAAATCAGGAAGGAGTCTATTTGTAGGTAGCAGGAATAAGAGATAACCATTTTTTGAGCATCATATGAGAGCAACTTTCACAGGCTGTTCTGGGGAAGAGGAAACCTCAGCCAATAACTAGGTAGGTGCCTGCAATTTTGCAAGTGTTGTGAAAGCTCTTTCAGATGCTTTTCCAACACTGGCCAGTCTGGAGTCAATATTGGCTATATCTTTGGTCTGCAAGGACTTTTCAAATAGTGGTCGGGCATCTCTCCATTGTGTTTCTGCCCTGGACATATCCCCCCTGCTGCACAGCTATATCACCAAGGTGCAACATACAATTTGCTCTCCAACGATGAACATCCATCTCTGTAAAGGCCTCCAATGCAACTATGAATAGACTTTCTGCAGTCAGTTCATCTCCGTTGGACAGGAACATGTTTCCTAGACTACAGAGTGCTTTGTGCAGCCCCAACTTCTGTTTCTTTTCCTGTGCAAATACAACATAAACAATGGCAAAGGTGGAGGCCCAATGAAAGTGAGTAGGTCCCCAGCAGTTGATATCTGCCATTCTCTCCAAGTAGTTGGATGAGACTTCAGTGTTTCTTGTCCAAGACCATTGCAGACACTTCTCAAAATGATTTCTTGCTGCTACTATGTCCCCTTCTCTGAGTTCAAGATCAGCTAGTATCACTTCCTGGTGAAAAGCCCCTTCAATGGACTCATAGCTGCTGAAAATTGTGTTTGCTATTTCTAGGTTTTGGAGCACATCTTGTTTGCTTGCAGCAGTAACTACACCAATACGTGCAACATTCAACAGGATATAAGGGTAATGTTCTGGATCATGCTGAGCAGATACCTCAGACACAAGTTGAGCAAGGAGACTTTTGGGCCTGTGTATAGTCGGATTTTTCCATCAATGTAGTAGCCACATGCATCATAAGTTGAAAATCCATGGCACCTCGAGACATCCCACAAAGCCCTAGAAGTTCTCTTGCTGTCTGCAAAAGAGAAAGTGAGTCCTGGAGGTTTCCAAGGCATTTAGCACATAGGGCCTGCACACGCAGTGCATCTGCCTGTTCATAAAAACTTCCACACAATCGTGCAAGTATGTATGCCTTGTTTGCAAGTACTTGTGAGGTGTTGTATTTTCCACGTCCCCAGCTAAGCTGAGCAGTACTGATCAAAATATTGGACTGTGACCTCATGTCACCAGTATGTTGAGCTAGTTTTAAAGCCCTCTCAAAGCATTCCATTCCTTCAGAGAAATTATCTGTGAACCAACAATAGTAGGTGCCCAGTGCACGATACAAGCTAACTACAAATGAAAGTAAATAGAGGACAAATTAGGAATATGAGCAAGACATAAATCCTTCACACACCTTCTTGACCAGGATCATTCAAAATCTCACAGTGGGTCTTTGCTTCAGAAATCAAGAGCTCACGATCTTCTGTCATTATGCTGTAATTGCTTGCAAACAATACCTCAACCACAAACTGAACTACTAGTTTATGATCTCCAGGTGGAAGTATGGCTCGGATGGAATGCATTAATGCATGCAGACCACGACCAGTTATCCGGCTAAAGACATCTAGTAAGATTGCACATCTTATAACTTCTGGTAGATCAGGATTTTGTGGAGTCAGTGCTCTGGATAGAACCTGATGTAGGTTCCCAAGATTGAGAGTAATGTCCCTCACAATACTTGCAACCTCACTGAATCCCAAATATTTCCTGTACATTTGCAGAAGATCTTGAAAATGTCTTTGCAAGGGCAGAACAATAGCTGGTGCCACAGGGTGGAAATACTGCAAGTATTCACGGACAGGCACAAGTGATTTCAGACGTTTCTTGTTATCAACATATGCTAGTGATGTTCCAAGCAACACAGACTTGCATGTGCGAATATGTGGAATAACAAGATTGCTTTGGAGAAGCTCAGCATCTGAAAGACCATCTGGAAGAATAGAGAGGAGCTGTAACAGACTCATGGCTCCAGTTTGAGCAGTAAGTCGTGGGCTTGAAAGTGATAAGGCGATGGATGCATCCAGACTAGATTGTCTGTCTAAACCTTGTGATAGCACAGATGTCTTTTCAGTTTCCAATTGAGCTAAGACAAATGAACACCCTTCAAAAGCAACAAGGTGTGCCATGAGATCCACTGCTAGTGGCATGTTATCAGCAAATTTCAGGAGTTGGTCAATCTCCCTTGGGTTATGATGATCTTCAGCAATTTCTTTAAACATCTGTTGGGCAGCCTCCAGTGATAATGGTGCTAGTGGCTGGGGGAATGGCCGAGTCCAGTGAACTTTGGCTGGATGTTCAGCTCCACGCATTGTGATCTAAATTCAAAATCAATAATGGTGCTACTGATATCAACACACTAACCATCAATGCCAGATGAGGGATGTCAGTGAGGCTGGAAAGCAGATCTTCAGTACCACCACGAGATTTGAGTGGCTCCCAGGTTGTTTCCAGATTGTCTAAGATCAAGAGACATATTGATTTCTTAGCAAGAGAGACCAGCACAGACTTTGTGAGGTCCTTCCCAGGCTTTAGTCCAAGATGAGCTCCAATGAAACCAGCAATTTCTAGGGCTGTAGTAGCAGATTCACATGACACAAAGAGTTGGTCTTCATATTTTGCTGTCACATCAGGGTGATGCAACACAGCTCTGGCAAGGTTTGTCTTGCCAATACCACCTGGGCCGAGGATAGCAATTTTGGCACATTGTTGATTAAGCATCTGTACAATTTGTGTGAGCTCTGAGTCCCGGCCATGGAAGATCTGTGGCATAGCAGGTAAAAGTGCCAAAGAAAGGCTGCTTGAAAGGCCAAGATTTAGTTTTGTTTGAGGGTTAGGTTAGGTTCCTACCTTGCTTGGGACTTGTTCAAGGTTTGGATCTGATTGAGGAAAGATTATAATATATCACTACACCCAAAAAATGGACTTACAGAAGAAGCCCCATCCGAAATTGTAGAGTCAGACAGATTTGAAATCAATTCAAGCAGTTCAGCATGCATATGGCGAGTCTTTCTCTGCATCTCATTGATATTGTGAGACAGAGTTGCCTGGGATGTTATCTGTACACAAGTTGAGCTTCTCATAAATACAGTTGCTAATGTTGCAAGGCTTACTGCAAAATTGTCCAGTGCCAGCTGTAGCCCAGCCTGACAATCCCTCAGCAAGGCATTCATTTGGTTCTGTCGAAAGAAGTGCTTGATCTTGCTCCTGTCTTGTTGTCCTTGTACAAAGGTTAGGATTTTATGAAGAGTTCTGGGTGATATTCCATCAGTTTCTTACTAGAAAGACATGGCAATAGCAAAGGAATACTCAGTAAAACTGCCAACATGTTCCAATGTTGCTGGTGGAAGACAGCTGGGAGGGTCTGATTGCAAGTGGAGATTAACGATTGCACAGATGATCCCATGAATATTTTCCATGAGCTGACAGCATTGCTCCTTATTCTTCTTCACATTCTAGGACTTCATCTCAGCTCTAAGAGACCTACATCCAAAAATCTATCCATACCTGAAGTGCACGAACCAATGAGACTGCAGTATTTGAGATTGCTTGCACAAATGGGGGACAAAGCCCATCATGAAGCTCATCCAGGAGCGGTACAACTGCATTCACGGAGGCAACAATATCGTCGACTATAATTTCAGTAATGCTTGACAGAGGCATCTGATACGGGAAGAGAAGCAGGGCTGCCAAGACCCACTATATCTAGGCCGATTGAGATCTATCTCATGCCAATAAGATGTAGCAGTCTTCGCAGATTGCCGCCGGACCTAAATTCAGACCAAACGGAGTTTATCGAAATTCGCATTTATCGGTGAATACAAATTCTTCCGCATGACACAGCGCTGAACATATGCTACAAGTAGTCTCCACCTGTCTCAATCAGGATGCAAGAAGTATTTAAATTCTGCATTCAGACAACAGTAGCAGTGCAAATTGCAATGACACTTGGCTAACCTGACCTAGTGCTCATTAGCTTTCCATTGCGTTGCAACACGCCGAGGACTCGAGCAAATATGGTTTAGCCGCTGATGGGTGGATTGTTCTACGGCCAGGTTCTGCCGAAGAATCTCGCCTTCCACAACTGGGAATAATTGTGGTGGGAGCAGGATAAGGTAAACTTTGTGGAGTATATGTGATACTATGTAACTTGAAGCAGCAAAATGAAAGGCACAGAACACGGTCTAAGATTATTCCACTTGTCGGAGATAGGGCACCGCATGAATTCTGAAGACCGGTTGGGTAGGCCTTGGACTAAAATAGGTGTGCCTGGAATGCATGTGGAATACCGAGTTCAATCGTTGGTTCAAAACGGGAGATGGGAGGCATTGACTCGCTTTTCAGCCACGCTTAGATTTTACTTTCTCGTCGATGGTTGGATGGTTTTGTGTACAAGTACGAGATCATAGTATGCATTGCAGTGCAGACTGAGAGAAGTAGATAACTGGATCAATTAAAAGCACTCAATGATGTATGCTGTACAGATGCGTTAGCGAAAGCCAGAAAATAGGATGGGATCAAGGACAACGGCAATAGTAACGGGAACGGGAACGAGCGGAGGGGAGGAGATGAGAGGGGAAGCGACTCACTAAACAACTCCGAACGATCTCCCTCCAAATGGATTTGCTTCGCCCGAGAAAGTCACCTACGAGGGTATCAACGATGTACTGCCGAGGGGTAAGGAATGCGCCGAGTATAGGTGCAGATGCGTACGCGTAGGCCCAGGCAAAGATGATTGAGGCTCGGGGAAGAATGGAGAGATGAGGAGAAGACACCCACGCGCCCTCTGTCCCAATCCTAAGCACCATCGCTGACCCTAAGCGCATCCCAAGCCTAACGGCACCAGCATACAGAATGCCACTAGCCTCGATGTACGTTCGCCACGTCTTCGCCTCGTGGAACAGCACGATAGATGGATTGCTCCTCGGAGTCGAGACGACGCAGGCGGTGAGGACGGCAGCGAGGATGAGACACAGAGCCGGTAATACCCAAGATCATACACGAGAGACGCAGAAGTCGCTGTGGCAAGGAAACAAACTTGCCTCGCGCATTGCGTAGATGAAATGCATTGCTTCTGTCATAGACGCGTCGACGGCGGGCGCGAGAATGATAGGCGCAGCCAGTAGTACGAGGGGTCGAGGAAAGCGATGATACCTCCGAGGGTGAGGGGTGCAGACTAAGATCCGGTGTGCGCAGGCGGGGATGGCGGTGATGAAGAATGAGTCTGTCATAGGATCTTAGGGAGGGTGGGATGTAGAGATGGAGGGAGATAAAGATGGACGGTTTCTGGCATGTCGGGCAGACCAACACCTACCTCCAGTCCGTTGGCGTGTCGTGTCTAGGAGCACACAGGTTAACATGGCAAAAGACACACATCAAGAATACCAGATTTGAGATTATATTATTTCCGACCACACTCAGGCATAATCAGCAGGATGCCAGGGCCCGCTCGTGCATTGTCGATCAAAAGTCGGTTGTCGTCCAGTCTAAGGCAGCCATGATGGGACGGTCGGAATTGGAGTTGAGCGGAAGAGATGCACCGCCGCTCGATGGCGGTATTATTAGCACTGTCGTTCCGTGCTTCTCGAGTCATGGCACATTGTGTACGGTGCATTCCCATTCAGCAGTGCCACGCCAGCTGGGTAACCGGAACCGGTGATTGAGAGCGTCGATCCGGGTGAGACAGAACTAGTCAGGCCAGCGACCCGCAATTGCTCATGGAGGAAAGAGTCGTCACTTGACGTCTTGTCACAGCTGCAAGGTGTTCGTGCCCATGCTGCAAAATACATTTGTTCTGTGCCCAGCCATGCGAGCCGGAGCCCTGATGCGACACCAGTCCGAAGCCGTGTATAGATTGATTCATACAAAATCTCGTATCCATCGCAAGATCCGTTCATTCCGAGCCTATACACGCACCCGATGGGCGAGGATTGAGGAGGATTTCAGACTCGTAAGCCTCGTCCTGAGCAGGCCCTTAGAACTTGAACCAGACGTGAGCTTTCATTTCTAGGAGTGAGTTTGAAACAGCTGAAAAATACCAGTTCTTGTTGTGCCAGTATGTATATAAGCTATCCACTGCAATTTTACAGGTCGCTTGCGCTCAAGCTGTGAATGCGAAGCGATAGCTGGAAGCTGGATGAAAGTTGGACGAAAGCAGAAAGCGAAGAGGTGTCGGCGTTATCCGTTGATGCGATCACGCAGCTTCTCTTTGGTCGCTTTCACCACTAAATGCGTAGGAAGTGCGTAGCTTCAACACACCATATTTTATTCGGCCTGCATCAACCAAAGTGCACTGTTTCTGGTGTACTTGTCTTTTTTGTGGCGCACGGTGACCAATCGTGCAAACTATCGTGCAGCATGGAGAACAGCGATGACCCGCGCGTTGGCGAGAAGATCCTGCAGTAGTGCAGTGCATCTCTAGAACGGCCCACGTCGAGTGACTGGCATTCAAGGAGAGGAAGCTCGCCTACTTGCCGCCTGCGCTCGAATGCGGACGTGCCTTCAACGCGAGCCATGGCCCTTGGTGTCGCGGCGTCGCACGTCCTCTACACTCGCCGGCAAACATGGCCACGGTGCACTATGTGGGCGGGGTTCTTGTGCAGCACCCTCACGTCCACATACCGGCCACTCTTGCACGACCACGGCAGTCTCCGGATCTGCTGTACTCGTGCCTGCGGCTACCTTGGCGGCGACCGTTCGCGTGTCTCGGGTCACGCCACTCGTCGCTGCCACGTGTACAGACCCATTTGCTCCTCGTGCACGCGCCCCACATCTGCGTTTGCGACAATGCCTCCCGTCCCGCCCCGCATACGCATCTGCCTCCACCACGCCGCCTGTCCAATCTCGATCTGAGCATGTCAACCTCGCAACTATCCAACTTTAGGATTCGCCCCTCCGTCCGTGGCGCTGCCAGTACCCTCTCCGGTGTGCCGACAGTGGACATTCTGCATCGTTTCCAACGTCTGCCACTCGATGGATGTGCCGTGGATCACTGTATCTGCGCGAGGTGCACCCAATGCGACGTACCAAATCCCACGCACCTTTCCTGTGATATGGCACGGGGGGAATCTTGGCTTGCCTAGCGTGTACATATTTTGTTCAAGACGGTTACCCATCCACAAATTCTTGTCTCAATCTTTTCCTCAGACTTCCGAGCACTGAGGTCCACTGGGGGCAAGGCCTGTGACACTAGGTTCGTGGCGGTGCTTCGACACTTACCATGGCACTTGCCACGGCACTTGTCAAGCACCAACACGCCACACAATTCCCTTTGTTCTAAATTTGCTGAGCCATTTCCATTTCAGATGTTGGTCCGCTTTCGGCGCGGTTTCCCGAGATCACCGATGTTAGCTCATCTTTGGCGGGCAGGAAACCATTCACATTAGCTAAAAGATCCTATGACTTGGATACATACATTGACCTTGGATACATACATTGACTATTTGCTGCCCCGTGCTTACCATTCGTCGCAGAAGCGACTCATAGTCCCCAAGGCTCGCGTCTGCTCAACATTTGCGCTGTGCAGGCCAAACTTTGTTGCACATGAAGGACAACTCGCTCCATTTACCCCACTGCTGCCCCCCGGAGATCAAAGGTGATTAATCCAGTGTGACTGCACGCTAACAAACACACATGCAGCGTGGGCAAGGTGGGGTGAGACGGATAGAATCTATGGCTTGCATCCCCTCAACACCCTCAGTAAGTACTTCAAATTATCATGAATGAGGCTCGGAAGAACTTAGGAGAATGTGGTATTTACACATTAATCAACGAGGGATGACGAGAAGGATGGGACTCGCGTTAATGGGACTCGGCTAAAACATCGGCTAAGCTTGGTTAGCTCGCTTAAGGGCTCTCATTAATGGGACTCAGCTTCATCAATGGGAGTCGCGTATTTCCGCATCAGACTGCATCAAATCTTGTTCCGGCCGGCAAGCTTCGAAATAAGCCTTGAAAAATTATTTTGCACGCGAAAAAAAAAATATTTTAAAGGCCCCACGCAGTGGGCCCCCGCGGCGAGCGGCAGCACCACGCAGTGGGCCCAGCGGCAAGCGTCAAGGGGGGTCCGTGGGGGTCTCCCCCACGAAACAGTTGATAATTTATAAAGAATAAGCTTAAAAATTGGGAAACTGGGAATAAGCATTGCGTAATTAACTAGGACAGGCTGTCAGGCTAAAGGAGGGGGGTCTGGGGGGAACACCGTTCCCCTAGCGCAAGTTGTATCACAAAATGTGCTTATACTCACCAAAAATCTTTAACCGGCGGATGCATGCCGAAAGTGATGCGCTGATTCTGGATGATGCGAAAGACATCAAGGATGGGACTCGCGTAAATTAGCCGAGTCCCACTCCCATTCTTCTTGTATATACTCTTAATCAACAGTTCAGACCAAGTCTGGGTATGGCAAGCATACTGTCCAATAATTCAAAAAAACATGTTGTAGTGAGATTTTGCACATTTTTGTCACAGTGGGATATCAATCTTTCAAAAAAACGGGTTGTGACGGTTCCTAGTCTCAAAAAAAAAAAACCACAATGGTCAAATGGCAACCCCAAAAAACGCGATGGCGTTAACAGAGGCAGAAAAATGCAATGTAAGTGAAAAAAAAAAAAGTGATGCACAAAACAGCAGATAAAAACATGTTCTGGAGTTCAACTACAACTAGGACGCAGAAACCCTGACCTATGCACCTATGCATACCATCTAATGGGCATGGTGTTATCAATCGTCACTATCGGCCTCTACCTCCCTACCTCTCCCATCTTGGACAACTTTTTCATGGAATGGAACCTAATCACCAACGAGGCTCAATTCCTTGTGGATGCACTGCCAAATGTCAAGACAGCAGAAGTGGAACAGCTTTCTCGACAGCTCAATGCTATCAAGGTGATTTTGACTGCGATGGATGATCCCCTCTCGACCGCTTCTGATCTGGAGGACCTCATATCTTACATGGACAGCTTACTTGCTCCTCAGGATGGCTTCCTCTTGAATCCTCCCCTTGCTCCTCATACTCACATTCCTCATCACCATACCGGCAATAGGGCCCTAGGGGCCGCACGGAGTACGAACTTGATCTTGATCGGGATATCTTGCTACATGGTCTGGCCCACATGACCAGCACAGGGTCAAGGAGGGTGAAGTGTGTAACGCGTGGTTTTTTGACCATGAACTTTCATCATGTTTTTTTCGCACCTGACTTGAATCATGTTTTTTGTATAGATGGCCGCGAAACCTGATAGCATCAAATTTGGTTCAAACATTGTCATCGCATTTTTTTTTTTTTTTGCGCTGTTGACACAACGCGTTTTTTTGATTTATTGGACAGTATACCGCAAATTTACCTTGATCAGAAAGTTCCCCATGGAAGTGTGAGTTAGATGGGGTTGGGATAAATGCACCAAGAAAAGAGCGGAGACGTGGGGAAGCTTGTCGAGTTCCAGAGTGTCGAGTCAGGAGAATTGTTGAGTCGAGATGTTCAAGATTGTTCAAGAATCAAGAATGTCCAAATTCCGGTTGAAGCCTGAGCCAAATCTAGTTGAGTTTCTGAATGACGGAAGTACGTAGTGCGAAACCTACCTCAAATGCTTGGGGATGTACGAGTTGGATGATACTTCAAGTTGACAGAGTGCAGACTTGATGTAGTTGAAAGCAAAGCAGATGACGCACCTTTCCGAAGGGATCATGCGGAAGAGGCTCTTTGGACATCGAACATCGGACTGAAATAGATACATATTTCAGTGAGCAACATAAATGGCCTGAGGATGAAGATCTCTCCATGCTTAGAGCCCGTAAGTGGTTTCAACGGGTCCAATTCAAGCTGTAACTTCAAGAAGCATGACTTAACTCTTTCAAGGCGCCAGATTTTCAGTCAGCACACCGAAGATTGAATAAATGAGTAGCATACCCTGACATGCTGACAAGGTAAGTTGGTATGTCGTATTTCCTCTGGCATAGTTTCGACCTTCACCGGAAGTGAATTGCAGGTCACTGGTTTGAGTAGATGTGGTAACATACCTCCAAACAACCTTTCGCTTAGTGGAATGAAAGTCAAGTGAAGGAATCTTAGATTCCTTCTTGCATGAATCAAACAAGCTCGAGGAATACATCTATAGAGCAATTCAGCCTGTCCGTCAGTGCCAAGACGAGAAAGATACACCACCATGAATTCGCAGACAACCAGAATCGACGTGCCGATCCGATTACAGGTGCGACCAAGAGCTGTAAAAGATATAGGGTCTTGAGGACGAGCAAGGGACTATATCATTCAGACAATCAGAATGGACAGTGTACCTTGTACGTGCGAGTAAATACCTACTATCCTTGCTTGAATTCTAAAACATCAGGACTAGGCTCAGAAATACATACATTGATCTCAGTTTTAATATTGATCCTAACTGAGCCCTCAGCTACTTGGTACTGCTTGAGAAAACTGAAGCGTATGCCCAACCTTTAATCATTTCTTTTCATCAACATTTTGTCGCCGCGACGGATGCGCGCCGTCTAACTCTTTATAAAATTATGCATGTCCGAAGCCTTCGAACTCCGCACGGATATCACCGTGTTTTCAATCTCCGCTTCGTGAACGTTTATATTCTTCTTTTGGCTCTTTTTGGCCACTTCAGCGCACAATATCCAATTTGGTAACGCGTTTGCGTGTCCGATGGCGTGTCCTAACGCCCTGTCAACTCCGCACCCACATTATCGTCCCTGAAACACTCGGTTCCTTCAAGTTCATTACTTCTGACTCTTCGCCATTTCACCGCACAATGCCCAATTTGGTGAACCGCTTGCGTGTAATATGGCGTGTTCTAACGTGTTCTGGACGTGCTTAAATTTCCAAACCATCAACTGCAAATCTCGAATTTGCCCTCCTTTGCCGATTCAGTCATGACTTCCACTCAACCTTTGCCTGTCTCACTCACACTGAGCGGTTTTTTTGCTATACGCGGTGGTGTCCGCGTTTTGACGACACGAGGGAGCAAAACTACATACCACTTTCACTACCACACAGCAATCCAATGCACAAGTGGCACCCGTATCCCCGCAATCCTCCGGGTTTACAGTCCAGCCAATGAAGTCACTCCTCTCGCGGACAACACGGTTGTTTATGCTGTAGCCAAAGCTGTTTTTCCTATTGGCCAAGACGCTACTCTCGACACGCTCCGTTTCGCTGCTTTCAATGGCGATCCCAATGCACCTCAATATGACGTAAAGCAAAATTTGCATCGTCTTTCATATTGTTGAATATCACTTTCAGGAAATTATCCCTGATATGCCTGTGCCGACTGTGCACGGAGTTGGCCATGTCAATACTGCAGGACAGACTCTCGCCGATGGAAAGAATTCTCGCTTTTTTACAATTACGACTGGTGACTACATCGTGAACCGCAGGCAAACGTGTACAATGGAGTGCGTGTTCCTGAATTCATTACCATCCATGTCTCACCTTTTATAGTTGTGTCTTCGACGGCGCAACTACACGTTGGAGCACCACTCACAACCCAACTGTGAACTCTTGCGTTTCCTTCGTTGGAATCTGTCGCGAGCTTGCATCAGGGATTCTGAGGATCACTCTCGAAAGCATCGCCCTTAACATTGGTCCTAATACTGGCACATCCACGCCGGCACCGGATATTGTCACGCCAGGCGGCAAACGTCGCAAATTCAGCTCATTTGCTTCGGAAAACCTGGCAAGCACTTCCACTGATGTTCCGTCTACTCCAACACCTTCCAGTTCACATCAGGTGGCAGGGACTTCCTTGCTTCCTTCAATGCCTCTCACGCCGTCCCCTTCACCTCATGGCGGCCACCCATCCAGTTCCCCTGATATCTTTTCCTCTCCCATCATGGCTGTTCCACACTTTGACCCTGGCTATATGCAATATTTGGCTTATAAGCGTCAATGGGAGCATTCTCAACATGGTGATAACACTGCTATTTCCGGTGTGTTTTCCATCAAAATTTGACTGTATACCCAACTCATCGATCTGAAGCCCAATCCACCTCTGTATCTGCACCGGGGGTAAAGTCGGAACCACTTCCGTCCACTCTATCAGCCGATGCTTCATCTTCCGTGGCCGTGCCCGGCAAAGATGACGCCTTCAATCGATCTGCTGCTGATCCTTATGCGTATCCAATGACACAGAGGTAATGTTGATATCATGCGTTAAAGTTTCTTGATTCTCATCTTGCGCAGGCCATCTTCGCCTATAGCTCCGACTTCCGCCCCACAAACCAGTCCAACAACCAGAATGTATGTATTCTTGATATAGAGTAATCTTTTCTGCATTTTCTCATTTTGCTACAGTCGTGTCACCCGCCAATCAGGCCAATCTTCCGCATCTCACCAGCCAGTTACGTCCACTACTCATTCCCAGCGTCACAGTGAATCGTTGAGTCCGCTGCCAGAGGAACAAGCGAGATCCACAGAGGCAGTGTCGAAAAAGGAGGGCAAGAAGAAACAGACGTAATAGTTGAATGAATCTCAGTAGCTCTCGCTACAATAATACTTTCTTGATGAGCTAAATGTACAATCGCAACCTGATTATTCTTATTCAAACCGAGGCCCACCGTCCTGATCAGGACAGATCCTATACACCGCCATCTGCAGTGATTGCCGTAGATCGACACGGTTGTTTTTGTCGCCGTTCTTATTTGACATGTACATCTTTCTGAACGCTACCAACTAGCTCGCTTCCACGTCTCATCCACTCGATGCCACGACATTCTTATTCGATACTTAAGTGCCCTTGCAAGCAATACCATTTAAAATGAGTCCTCTTGAGTTTGACACTGCCTGATCATACAAAGAATGGCGTTCCCGGATACAATTCCTTGCTCTTTGCTTCGGCATAGAGTCGACTACGGTACGGAATCCCATAATGATCAATTTATCATAAAATTGACCCTACAAAAGTCTCGAAAGCTCTGAAAATTTCAGGGACGACGGCACTGAACATCTTGGATCGGGAAGCTCATACTCAACTCCTGGATGCAATAAATGCTGTTTGGGATACCGGCATGTACCGTGCTCTCCATATTTTCGCCCCCTTAATTGTAGCGTTCTCCATTAACTCAGCCCTTAGTATCCTTTTCTGAACATGTTCGACAGGCCCCAATTACAATGACTATGCAACCAGTACAGCGACTGGACCCTGCTCTAGACGTTGTGCGCCATATCAAACAAGCTCCGGTCTTATTCCTCTATTTCACAATGCCCGCGCTCATCCCATATCATATTGACGACAATGCCTATGCCGTCGCATTTTTCATCCCTGGTCGTGACAGCTTCCAAACGCAGTCCATGTGTTATCTTTTCATGCGCTTCATGGACAAATACATCCGAGCAGGACAGTACACCAGATTCAGCATGCTAAACTATTCTTTCATCTTCGACGCCGATGGTACCTACGGCTTACTTCTACTGGACAAAAAATTCCGCAAGATTTATCACCGAGCACTCAGACGCTCCTGGAAACAACCAGACAAGTTCTGTTTTGCTCCCTTTGATGTCCCTCTTTCAA
Organism: Mycena sanguinolenta; assembly: GCA_014462675.1. Classification (NCBI taxonomy): domain Eukaryota; kingdom Fungi; phylum Basidiomycota; class Agaricomycetes; order Agaricales; family Mycenaceae; genus Mycena; species Mycena sanguinolenta. The sequence goes on along the minus strand of JACAZH010000113.1, from coordinate 45,058 downwards.
CGTGGCCAAGAGAATGCGAACAAATGCGAAACATAACAGTGCTATCGAAACTCAAACAGCGCGCTGAGTATATTGCTTGATGGTTTATCACTAATTTGGTCTAATTTCGTCCAGGATGCTGGCACTTGCTTGATGTCAAGACGTCGACAGTCCAACCTTTGTCCCCAAAAAAAACCTTTCAAAGTAACTCAAAGACCACGTATGATACAACGAAGTAACACGTCGAGGTTTACTGAATTTTGGCAGTCCACTGTCCCGGCAAGGTCGCCAGGCGCATGCCAACGGCACCGAATCTGCTTTAAAATGCAGACTGAAATCCGTACATATTCATTCCCTTCATCACAACTATCTTCACTTCTCAATTCAAATTACGATGCAACAATGTGCGTTGTGACTCGGACTTTCCGCTGCTTCTATTCTAACAACGTTTTAGACTTTCGACGGATCCTCGCTCTCTTGCTTTTATCCACAGAAATAGCATTTCGTCGGGAAGATTTCGAGATGCTATCCCACAACCAAACCACCACGGAAAACCGACCAAGGTACTTGGTTTGCAAACACTGTCTTTGCTCACTGAACTCTTGAACCAGCTTTGTCAAAGCATATATTATCAAGTTGAACGTGACGGTTCAACGAGATGAATTTGAGCTCTGACCAAATATGTATGTTTTTTCCCATTTTATATCCTTCAACACGAATCTGATTTTATTTCTTCTAGGACACTCATTGTTCCCTAGCGAATAGAAAATAGATGAGATTTTTTCCACATGTTATAAGCAAACGCCTGTAATGAGTTCGGCATCAATACTGAGATAGCATTCTAGCAAAAATATTCTAAGCCTCTGAATGTCAGTATTGCCTGCAGCCATTAGATGCCTCCAAGAAAAAGTCCGAGGATTGGCGGGAACAGTTAAAGTGAAAGCGCCAGTGGAACCTTCGTCGACATCAACCGGGAATTTCCATCGTCCTCGAAGGTGTAGCATAACAGAACCAAACAACGTTCGCCGCAGAAAATACAAATCAGGGGCTTTTTAGTGATTTTTGCTCCATAAATATTCTTAGAATCTATTATATGAATTTTCCATATCATCAAAATGGTGCCACAGTGTTCCACTGGACCTATATAAATCCGGGTCTCCGAACGTACGATAACTGATGGAACGGAGCCCGGATTTACACTGTGGCAGTGCTCTCATGGAATGCTACCGAGTACCACAGTTGAACGTTGAACGTGAGCTAGGTTATCCAAAGCTTCTTCTTTTTGCATATCCTGACATGATCTGAGTATTGGTAGAAATCCGCATGCGACCTGTGTTGACCTCCGGTTCACTGCTTACCAGACATATTGCTGCCGTCGCCACCAACAACGGCAAGCATGACTGATGGATAACTTTTGGGAATGGTAGGCAGCGAATCTTCCTCTTTTTTGTAAGTACTAACATATTAGTAGCATTCTCCGGATATCCACTGCCATCCTGTGTTATCTTTGGGTTCACTGTTTGGCAGGTAAGTTGACGTCTTTGGTGCGAACATCCACGACAATGTGTGATGTACAACCTTTGAATGTTGCATATTGGATCCAAGTCTCTGTCTTTTTATGACTTGGAAACCGTTCCAACAAGCACCACGATGCCTGCTGACATCCTGTATTATCTTCCACCTCACTGGTAGCGAAATATTTTGCCGTCCTCGCTACCACCATGATTTCAATGCAAAATTCTTGGAGGCGAGATATTGAACTAAATCTTCGTCTTTTTGACCATTCTGACATGCACTGAGCAGCATTACGATGTCATATCAAACCACCGTCTACTTTTCTGTAACAGACAAACACATCGCGGTTGCTGGCAAAAAAAACCTCAACGGCTTTGCAACTGTACTCGGCAGGTCAGTTCTTTTATCTAAATTTTTGTCTGTGCTCATATTTTCACATTCATTGATCAGTATTCGCACTCTTTCTGACGGCCGATAGTGTTTCTCGGACCCGAAAACACGTTCAGGTCAACATGTAAGGCATTTCTCTCAAACCTTCACCCGTTTGCATGTTTTAACATGATCTGATTAGAATCACAACCTCATCTCAGCTTCTATACACTTTCGCGAAGTCACCCCTTGCCAAATGCATCATCTGTTCGCGACGATATTGAGAGGAACCGGTTGTGGCCAACGGTGAAAGGGATGTTATTATGACTCAATACGGAACGGTGTACAAAATTGGTACAGATTAATGACACGAATCCAGTTTTGCAGTCGTCGCTCCCGTTCCAGCCACTGACGTGGAACTATTAACCTTCATTCTCGCTCGAAGCCCTTTCAGCCTCCTCATTGTCAATGGATGAAGACGATTTGTGTGTCTGAAGTGTGTTGCTAATACACTTTATCTGAAATTTCTGTTTCCAGGCGGTCGTCTCAGGAAACGGAACTCGCGCAAGAAGAATTAAGACGATTTAGGCGACGTGAATCTCAACGTGCTCGCCGTCTTACACTCAGCACCGCAGAACAAGATAACTTGAGACGGAAAAATACTACAGCACGACAAGCTAGCCGCAGTGGAATGGCGTCTACAGCTGGGGGAATACCACAGGCTGGCAACAACAATTGGTGGGATAGAGTAGCGAAACTGAACAGTTCTGGAACGAAACATCCAATTCGTCTAAAATGGAATCGGATATGTAAATATTGCGGCATCAAGGTATACGTACTGCGTTTACGCATTCCTATCCGTACTCATTTGTTCTTAAGGCTCTTACAGGAGAACGAATACATGACCAATGTTTTGTTTGTGGTCCGAAAGGAACACACCTTTTGCCGCGCCTGCCACCCTATCCAGATGAATGGAACACATTTATCCACCATCGAACGACTGCTTCTCTGTCCCGCAAGCTGAACAATGTCTTCACATTGACGGCACTTGGAGTACATGACGGGGACTTCATGAAATTTGAGACAGGAGTCTCTGCCGTCACTCTCAATGGTGGTCGTACCTATCATCGTATCCTGCCTGCTCATGAAGGTCAACACGCCATTCGTTGGTTCATTCACGACCCAGAAAGCCTATTTACAAGCGGCAAGGAACAACAAATCCCACCGGAATGGATGGCGAGCATCCTCGCTGGGCTCAAGCGAGTCAATCCATTCATCAACAAACTGGAATTACTTCGTAGTGCTGCTGATGAATGTGATTTCGCCCTACACCTTGAGCATTCAGAAGCAGCGACTAGCCATGAAATTGCAGCTATCATTTCACTGGCTCCTGCATCCCCCCCTAGCCGTCGGAAAATCGTTATCAGGAGGAAGGGTGACAGCCAGGCACAATTTTTGGATCTGCTCTCGCCCTTCGTGGAACCCTTGCATTATCTTCTCCTCCTTCCATATGGCACACTGGGATGGGCTCCGACCCGCTTGACTGTGAACAAGAGCAAATTCAGCCAGGCACGCTGGTATCGCACGAGATTTTTCTTAAATGCCGAACAAATGTCCATTTTTTCGCGTCTTACAGGTAAGTAATGGGAACAACAATACGAAGACACTTTTAACCATTTGCAGGTGAATACTTGGTAGATGCATGGAGTGCAATTGAAGAGGCCCGACTGACCTATATCCGTGAAAATCAACATACCGACTTGGATGATGCTGAATATGTTGGAAATGGCGACGAAGAACCGGTTCAGGATGTTCGTCTCCCATCGACATTTGTTCACTCGCCTGCTTGGTCCGCAGCAAACATTTCCGACTGTTTAGCGCTTCGAAAAACTTTCGGTCCCGTTACTTTTTTCATCACCTTCACGACGAACCCGAAATGGCCTGAAATATTGTCTGAGCTACGACCAGGCCAAACAGCGAATGACCGGCCAGACCTGGTGGTCCGTGTCTATCAGCAGTATCTCTCAGCATTCATGAAAGATATTGCGGACACAATGGGACCTATTTTATATCACATCCGCGTCAATGAATTCCAAGCTCGGGGTCTTCCTCATGGTCATATTGCGGTAGCTGCCAAAAATGTACCACAAACGCCACAGGACATCGATAAGGTGCTCAGTGCAGAGCTGCCTCGATCCCAAGGACCGCTTCGGGATGTTATTATTCGCCATATGACGCATAACCACGATCCAAACCGAAAGTACCATCGTTGCGGCTGGCCGTCGAAGGCTTGCCAATACAATTATCCCAAGCCTATACAAGACAAATCTAGATTCAATGAACGGGGTAAGAACATTCATAATCTGTGTATGGAATCGGAAATGACATTATCTAAAGGGTATTTTGAGCCAAGACGTCGACGGGCCGAGGACTCCAATATAGTTCTCCACATCCCTTGGCTCATTTTAAAGTACGACTGCCACATCAATGTCGAATATTCGGTCGGCGTTCAACTGTTCCAGTATCTCTTCAAATACTTCTATAAAGGAGTTGATGAGGTCAATTGGACAGTCAAGAAAAAGAACACCGCACCAGGATCACAGAAAAAACCAGTTGATGAAATCAAGGACTATGAACGTGGCCGTTATCTATCGAGCATTGAAGCTGCAACCCGTATTGCTGGCTTTCATATTTCTGACCGGAAACCGTCCGTTAAACGACTCCCAGTTCACCTGCCTGGCCGACAGCGAGGACAGATGGCTCGGAAAGATGGTTCTGAATCAGATGGGACGCTGTTGGTGAGATATATGACGCGCCCGCGGCACCCTCGATTGGACAAGATGACGTACCTCGAGTTCGGTTCGCAATGCCGACTCGAAAAACATGATCCTACCGTACCAATGCACGAACTCCAGGTTCTTGAAAATGAAGTACCAGGCCATCCACGAATGAGAATACGCTTCTACGAAGAAGGCCATATCAGCGTCTCTCGCATTCAAATGGTATACCCTCGCCACGGAGATGTCTTTTATCTCCGCCTTCTCCTCCTTCATCGAAGTGCCTTTGATTGGGTGGACATCCGCACCATTGATGGTATTGTGTTCGGGACGCACCAGGAGGCTGCTCGGGCGATGGGATTACTCGATGACAAGAACGAGGCGGTTCTAGCTTTTCAAGAGCTGCTTGACTTTGGAACTCCACCTGCGCAATTACGATGGATCTTTTCACTACTTGCAGTAGAAGGAAACCCAGTAATGTCAATCTGGGAGGATCATCAAGCAGAGATGTCTGCAGACATTCGAGACCGGATGCTAAGGGTAACATCAAGACCCGACCCACAGCTGATCCACAATGAACTCTTGCTCGCCTTGCAACGGCTACTGCAAGGTTTAGGCAAAACATTGCCTGAAATTGGACTCCCAGAACCCGAGGAACGCCAAGAAGAGATAGATGCAGAACGGCTGCGTTGGGGTGGAGATCCGACAAATCTGTGTTCATTTTATTCAACACTGACAATAGACCAGGTAAGACTATTGAACTGAAAGAATGTGGCGTACTTACCTCTTCTAGAGGGCTGTTTATGACCGGATAATGGAAGTAGCAGACATGGATGTGCCAGTTCCGCTCCATGTTGATGGCCGAGCTGGCCGCGGCAAAACCTACGTTCTTTATCCGGTCATTGGGGCTTTAAGGAAGCTGGACGAAATTGTCTTGATCTCAGCAGCATCTGCTTTTGCTGCAAAAAATTATCCAGGAGGAAGAACCGCACACTATCTTTACGGGATCCCGGTGGAAGAACACAATCCATTCCTGAAATCTTTGGTTCGACCTAAAAGTGATCGTGCGCGACTCCTTCAGGTTGCGAAATGCCACATTATAGATGAAATTGGAGCACTTCATTTCAAGGCGTTCGATTGCGCAGACCGCCTTATGAGGGAAATCAAAGACCAGCGGAACATTGTTTGGGGTGGAAGCATGCTCATCACAGTAGGGGATTTTCGCCAGGTAACGACAACGTCGTGCTCAGAAACTCGACTGAAGACGCATAGGTTGCTCCAGTTGTACGATTCGGAGGTAGAACAGCGATATGCAAGGCCTCACTACGAACACAAGCGGTGTTCGATCGCTTCGAAATTCTGCGCTTGAATGCGTCCATCCGGCAGCAAAATGATCCCGAATTTTCCAAATTCCTGGACACGATTGGAGACAACTTCACTGACGAGACCGTGGATTTGACCAGACTACCACACACAACATCCGTTGCCGATACTATCGACTTTGTTTTTCCACCCGACATCCTGCAACGACCTGAAGAATGCATCAGGCGCGCGATACTGAGCCCATTCAATGTCTTTGTCGACCAATTCAACCAAACAATCCTGGCCAGTGTTCCGGGCGATGCACGTACTTATCTCAGCAGTGACACCGTCGAAGGGGATGAAAACATAACCGAAGAAACGAATGCTGTTATGTCTGACCCCGAATTCTTGAATTCTCTTCAAGAACCCGGCATCCCACCTCATGAATTGACACTGAAGATTGGTGCAATCTGTCGATTCACACGGAATTTTGATGCGTCGCGAGGTTTGACAAAAAAACACGAGGGTCATCGTTCGCGCTTTATTCCGCTATACTGTGGAGGTGGAGACGATCCCGTCGATGGTCGCCGGGATAGCAGTCAATTCTGTAAGTAAAAATTCTTTAATCTGCAAGAACACGATTTTTACATATGAACAGATTCGACTCCATATTCCGCGAATTAACTTTCACTTTCAACCTCAGGGACACAATATTATCGTGCACCGAAAACAGATTCCACTTGCTCTTTCATATTCCACGACTTTCAACGGCTGCCAAGGACTAACAGTCACAAAATTGGCTCTAGATTTACGTCGGGCAGTTTTCTCCCACGGCCAGTTATACTCGGCCATGACGCGGGTCCCGGATGCCCGAAGTGTCTTGATATTGAAGTACGAAGATGAATTGAAGGAAGGTACTAGCAATATCGTATGGGAGGAACTGTTGTTACCAGGATAAATGTCAATTTACTACTGTGAATTATGATCAGATTCGGGTAAACGTAGCAAGGAGTTGCCGGAGCGCGAAGCGCTCCGGCCACGACTTGTAAGATGCAAAAAAGATGAAAGCAGTCACGATGACGTCACTGGCGTTGGATAACGGTGCCGAAAGCGGACCGATATCCGACTCTTCGAACAAAGGGATCAGAAAGGGACTGGCGGGCCGTGGCAGGTGCTTGACAAGTGCCGTGGCAAGTGCCATGGCAAGTGTCGAAGCACCGCCACGAACCTAGTGCCATGGGGCTTGCCCCCAGTGGTCGTGGACGTCGGCGAGCACATGCACGCGAATCATCATTGGTACATTTCCCTTAGCTTGTTTTTCGGTAATGCGGTGCTAACGTCGCCTTCAAACAGTCTACGATGGTCTCCTATTCGCGGTCCTGGTCGAGATCGGAAAGAAGGTGCATCTCAGCACTTTGTTTCCTCAGAAGTCAAACATTTTCTAACATCTCTCGTCTTCGCTCTCGTAAGACACGACTTCTTCACTCCGGCAGCTGTTCACCGATTCCGCTGCCGTTTTCATCTATCCTTCGTGTTGCGCTGCCTCTATGCCTTCGGGAAGCGCGTCTTGCTTCTGTTTCGCAGCCTTGGCTTGGCATCGCTCATTTCGTGCTTCTGCTCGCGTACCTGGTTGAGCTCGATGGTGGGATGATGAGACAGGAGGCTCGATGGGGAGAGGGAGGGGATGGAGGCGGAAATGGAGGTGGAACCAGAGGCAAAGGTGGAGACGGAGAGCAAGCGCAAGAACGAGAACGACTCCTCCTGCGTCCTTGCTCACAAACCTCGAGAACGCGGATGGCAGGAACACGGGGGTCTCGCTCGCCGAACTTTATCCCGCCGTTCCGCCGATGTTGTCGTCGTGCTCTTACCTGTCGTGCTTCTTGGCTCGATGGCTTCCTACAGATCTAACAAGGCGTGCTGCACAAAGCTGCTACGCCGTGTCCTCGCCGCGTCATTCTTCCGCTGGTGCGACCCCGGTGCTGGCAGGTACGTGGAGTGGACGGACGAGTAGACGTTTCGAAGGAAGGAGGAAGGAGTGGAAGGCAGAAGTAGAGGTGGGGATGGAGGCCAAGCGTGGAGGGGCTCTTTCTCCGGCGCGATTCTTTGCGAACCTAGGCAACCTAAAGACATATTGGGCGGGGTTTAGGACGTCTCCATTGCGGTACATGTCCGTCACGGTGCACGACTGCTTTACCCCCCAGGGGGTCTCGAGACCGTCCTTCGTGGCGTGCTCCGTGATTGTCCTGCGTAGTACAGCTCTGCCCCAAGGCATTGCACGAGCAACATTTCGGCATTGGGCAAGTAGGATGTAGGGATTGACCTTCGGAGAGAGGATGTAGTAGGCGTGGATCTGGAGATGCCCGCTGCTGCATCGTCCTTCTCGATTTTCCGCACACATATACTATATGGTGCATTTCTCCCTTCATGTATCCCAAGTCAAATAAAACTGGCTGATGTTATCCTGTAGATATAAGTTGGATGGCGCACCCCGCGAGATTGACCCTGCGCTGGCCATCATGCACGCTGGCAAGGCATACACTTGGTCGATCTTCGGACATGCTGCCCCTCCCGCCACATACAGCAACAGTGATACCACGTTCTTTCGACATGGGGGGAGGGGGAGATTGTTTTGAGTACACCGCTGAGGCGTGCTTGTCTTTCGTGCTGTGCTCCACGGCTGGCTCGACGGCTTCCATCTGCGCTACACTGGCGTTGTGTTCCTGCGAATGATCTCGGCGCTGGGGCGGTGGGAGCGCAGGGGTGTGATGTTCGCTGGCAGAAGATTCTATGTCGTGCACATCACCAAGGTGCTGCCATTCCTTCGTGTTAACCCTGTTTGGCAGCTACTCCCATTCTTCGACGTAGAGTTGCCAATCACGACTAAGAGCCTAGAAACGAGGGACATGAACATGATTGAGTGTCCAGCGGACACCAGCTCAGTCATCCTCGACTTGCCGAGGGTTGCAGTGATTGCATGTATTGGAAGTGGTCTCAGTGGGTGGAAACTGTTTCATCGCCATATGCTCCGGTACAAAAAAACATTGTCGCCACCGTTTACCACTTCAATGTAGAGTGCCATTTTTATTTACATTTGAAAAACAAAGAGAGAGGATGTACCATAATCTGGGGCCCTTCCAAACTACATAGCTTCGAGATTTGCAAGTGACAGTAGAACAGTGAGCATCTCCAGATCCACTGCATTTGTCCGAAATCATCAATTTCTGTCTCACGCCCGTCCTATCACGCCAAAATTGTGCACGTGCAACGAAGTCCGCCAGGGGTGAAGCACAGCGTCTTCAGGCAGACAGCTACGCTGCGCAAAGCCAGTGCGGACCATTTGCGAAGCAAGATGCGACAGGCAGCATTAGCAACAGGCTGTGGTGTGTTCCAAACATGACATTAATAAAACTTTTTTTCTGAGGAGATTTTTTTTTTAGTCCACTGCCAGAATACCTTTAAACTGGATCTATGTACACTGGGTGGGTGTGAGATATGTAGGAATGAGTGAATAGGGCTATATTAGGGGTTATGAGTGGGATAATAAGCAGATTCAGGACTTGCGGCACTTTCAGGCTGCCGAATTTGCCTAATTTGGTTAGGATCAAACACCACCACTGATGAACCACTTGATTGCACTCTCAGCATTGGTATCCAGTTCTTGTTCAAGGTGGTGGATGTGGATGTGGGTGGGATATCACCCAAATCAGCTTATATAACAGATATCTCTTGTGGACCAATATATTGAGTAAGGAGTCATAGCAGGATTTGACTGGGATGACTCACACTGTGCCACTTCAAGTTGCACAGGACGATTTGGAGATGATTTCAAAGGAGCCAAACTTATAAGCAAAAAATTACATTGCAGAACAATGGGCATTGAAAAATATTCTGGACCTGAGGTGTTAGTGAAATAGTGCTCATTTGAACAAGCACCGCACTCTGATGCTGAGTGCACAATCAAGTGGTTCATCAGTGGTGGCGTTTGAATTTAACCAAATTAGGCAAATTTGGCCCGAAAGTGCCGAAAGTCCTGAAACTGCTTGTTATCCCACTCATAATCTCTAATGTAGCCTTATTCACTCATTCCTATGTATCTCACACCCACCTAGTGTACATAAACCCAGTTTAATGGTATTCTGGCAGTGGATTTAAAAAAAAATCTGCTCAGAAGAAAAGTTTTATTAATTTTACATTCGGAACACCATACCTTTGCTCCAGCATGTTGACAATTCATCGCAAAAATTGTGCTGCTCAACTGGGCTTGCTTTTTGGTCAATTGAATACACATACACTGTGGACAAAATGATTGACCAGTGGGTTTTGCACCATATACTTATCAATAACCAATGCATGTTTTCAGCACGAAATAGGATTCCAGCAATTGAGATAGTCGGGGGCAGCATTTACCGCATATCGATGAGATCAGCATGTTTTGATCCACCATCAAATAGTTTAAATAAAATCAGTGTTTTTCAACTAGATCAGAGATTATTTTGGTGGGAAGCCAAGTTGCCCACATTGAAGCTTAAGATGTCCCCTTGCATTTCACAAGTTGAGCCATTTAAAAATGTACAGGGGTTAGCTTGCTATAGAGCTCACAAAGTGGTCAAATGTAGCCGATATCGGCCAAAAACAGTCAAAACAGCCCAAAATAATAGTTTTGCAGGCTCCATAGCAAGTTATGCCCTGCATATTTATAGGCAGTTCAACTTGTGAAGTTGAAGAAGGCACCACAGTGTTTGGTTGATTTTGATGCTGGATCAGACTATTTGGACAAGATGACAACTTAGTTTGCATCAGAGGGTCCATTTGGTCATGGTTGCGGAAAATGGACCAGTCAATCATTTTGTCTACATGTATGTTTGACTGCCTGCAGAACCTGCACATTAAATTTGAATCAGCATTGAACGCAGCTGAGATAATATAATGACAAGTGGGACTAAAATGCAACTTGAGCTCCAACAAGTTGCATTTTAGTTCCACTGAAACTTGGCAGTTCCTGGTGTGAGTCTGAAATTTTTGATCAAAGAACATGTGGTAAATGATAAGAACATGTGGTTCAGGGCAAACCCATGTTGGTAAGGTTGCTTTACTAGAATTGAACAGGAAACATCAAATGCAGTTTGAGTTCAAAAACTGGATTGAAGCTGTCATTATTTGAATTGGCACTGGAGCTACAACATCTACACTAATTTTTCCAAGTTTTTACAAGCTATTTGGTCAATTGCATGTAGTGACTCTGAAATAAACATACAGGTAGACATATAAACAACTCACAGCATGTATACAGCATAGTGCAAACAGTGATCCTGGCTGGAATAAATAAGTGGTGACTATTTTTTTAGCATCACACAAGAGTGATTTTTCTAGGCTGTTCTTGAGAAGAAACTTCAGCCAATAACTGGGTAGGTGCTTGCAATTTTGCAAGTGTTGTTAGCACTCCTTGATGAGCTTCTTCAACACTGGCCAGCCTAGAGTCAATGTTGGCTATGTTTTTGGCCTGCAATGACCTCTCAAACAATGGTCGAGCACCTCTCCATTGCCTTTCTGCTGTGGACATGTCCCTCCTACATGCAGCTATATCCCCGAGGTGCAACATACAATTTGCTCTCCATTGATGAACATCCATCTTTGTAAAAGCCTCTAATGCAACTATGAATAGACTTTCCGCAGTCAATTCATCTTGATTGGACAGAAACATGTTACCCAGGCCATATAATGCTTTGTATAGTGCTGACTTGTGTTTCATTTTCTGTGCAAATGCTAGGTAAGTGATGCCAGAGGTGGAAGCCCAGTTGAAGTTGGCAGGTCCCCAGCAGGTGGTATCTGCCATCTTCTCAAGACAATAATCTGAAACTTGCACCTCCTTTGTCCAAGACCATTGCAAACATTTCTCAAAGCGATTTTTTGCCATCAACAACTCTCCTTCTCTAAGTTCAAGCTCTGCAAGTATCATGTCATAATAACAAACCCCAGAAAAGTATTCAAGGGTGCTGAGAATTTTTTTTGCTATTTCCAGGTTGTGGAGCACATCCTGTTTGCTTTCCCCAATAGCCACACCAATCATCGCAATGTTCACCATGGCAATGGCAAAATGGTCTTGTTCCAACTCCTGCTGAGCAGACATCTCAGATGCAATTTGGGCAAAGAGACTTTGGGCTTCTGTATACTCGGATTTTTCCATGTGTATAGTTGCTACATTTGCCCTGATTTCAAAATCTAGGCCACTTCGAACCATTCCACAAAGCCTAAGAAGTTCTCTTGCAGTCTGCAGCAGGGAAAGAGAGTCCTGTAGGTTTCCAAGACTCTTAGCACACAAGGCTGTCACACGCAGTGCAGTTGCCTGCTGGTAATAATTCCCACATGTTCCTGCAAGGATGTATACTTCATTTGCAAATACTTGCGAGTTGTTGTAGTTTCCCATTCTCCAGTTGATCTTGGCAAGGTTGAGTAAGCTGCGCATCTGTAATGTTGTGTTGTTGGCATCTTTGGCTACCATTAGAGCTCTGCCAAAGCATTGCATCCCTTCATCTGAGCGATTCTTTGTGTACCAACAATAATACGCTCCCAGTGCACAATACAATTCAGCTAGGAAGAGGAACCGAATATATCAGAAATCCAATCAAAGTATAGAGACTTTGCACACCTTCTATAGCAGGATTATTCAAAGTCTGGCAGTGTGCCTTGGCTTCAGAAGCTAAGAGCTCATGATCCTTGACCATGGCATTGGGGTTGCCAGCAAGGAATACTGCAACAGTGAATTCAACTACCAGTGTATAATCTTCAAGTGGCAGTATGGCTTGAATGGTATGCATCAATACATGTGAGCCACGACCAGTGAGTTGGACAAAGTAATCCAGTGCAATTGTGCACCTTATAGCTTCTGGCAGATCAGGATTTTGTGGAGTCAATGCTTGGGATAGAACTTGATGAATGTTTCCGAGATTGAGAGCAATATCCCTTACAATGTTGGTGATCTGGCTAGACCCTTGATATTTCTTGCATGCTTCCAAAAGACTTTGGAAATATTGTTGCAGGGGCAGAACAACTGCTGATGGCACTGGGTGGAAGCGCTGCAAGTATTCCCGGATAGGGACAAGTGATTTCAAACGTTTCTTGGTATCAAGGTATGCCAGGGATGTGCTAAGCAATATAGACTTGCATGCCCGAATCTCTGGAATACCTAGATTACTTTGAATAAGCTCCACATCTGAGAGTCCATCTGGAAGAATGGAGAGGAGCTGCAACAAATCCATGGCCCCAGCCCAAGCAGTGAGACGAGGACTTGAAAGTGACAGGGCAATGGATGTCTCTAGGTTGGATTGCTTATTAGATCCTTCAGATAGCATGGATGTTTTTTCTGTTTCCAACCGAGCTAACACAGATGAACACCCATCAGAAGCAACAAGATGTGCCAGAAGATTCACTGCAAGTGGCATATTATCGGTAAATTTTAAGAGCCGATCAATGTCTTCTGGGCTATGATAATCTTCAGCAATTTCTTTGAATATCTCTTGAGCAGCCTCTTGTGACAATGGTTCTAGTACCGGGAGGAATGGACCCGAGTCCAGCGAACTTTAGCTGGGCGTTCAGCTCCACGCATTGTAACCTACAAATTCAAAATGAATATCTGCTCAATTGATCTCAACACACTCACTATCAGTGCGAGATGAGGGATGTCAGTGAGGCTAGAAAGCAGATCTTCACTACTACTACGAGACTCCAGTGGCTCCCAGGTTGTTTCCAGATTGTCCAGAATCAAGAGACACATAGAAGACTTCCTTGCAAGAGATTCTAGCACAGACTTTGTGATATTCTTCCCTGGTTTCAGTCCCAGATGAGCTGCAATGAAACCAGCAATTTCTACACTGCTAGTCGCTGATTCACAGGACACAAAGAGCCGGTCTTCATATTTAGTTGCCACAGCAGGGTGGTGTAAGGCAGCCCTTGCAAGGTTTGTCTTACCAATACCACCTGGGCCCAAAATAGCAATTTTAGCACACTGTTGGTCAAGCATCTGCACAATGTGCATGAGCTCTGAGTCGCGGCCATGGAAGATCTGTGGCATTGAAGGTAAAAGGGAAAGCGATTGAGAGCTTTGAAGGCCAAGAATGAGTTCTGCTCCCAGCTTAGACACAATTCTCACCTTGTTTGAGACTTGTTTGACATTTGGTACATCTAATTTGGTCAATTGGTATCGAGGAGCTCACACAAAAATGGAATGAACATACAGAGGCATGACCTGAGATTGTAGCATCTGACAATGTTGAAATCAATTCAAGCAGTTCAGCATGCATGTGGTGAGTCTTTCTCCGAATTTCATTGATGTCATGTGCCAGAGTTGCTTGAGATGTAATCTGCCCTCAAGTTAAATTTCTCTAGTTTATGGTGAACATTTGAGCCTACTGCAAAACTGTCCAGGGCTGACTGTAGCCCGGCCCGGCAGTCCTTCAGCAAGGCAGCCATTTGGTTCTGACGAAAAAAAAATGCTTGATCTTGTTGCTGTCTTGCTGTGCTTGCACAAACGTCAGAATTTTATGAAGAGTTCTTAGAATGTCATCAGTTGCTTGCAGTGAAGGACATAATAAGTCAATATGTACTCAGTAAAGTTCCCAACATGTTCCAATGTCACTGGTGGAAGACAGCTGGGAGGCTCAGATTGCAAGTGGAGATTGACGATAGCATAGAGGATCCCATGAATATTTTTGGTGAGTTCGCAGCACTCCTCTTTATTTCTCTTCACATTCTAGATTCAATGTTTATGTCAGTTCCGAAAGACCTTTGTCTCAAAATTTCGCACCTGAAGGGCACGAATCAAAGAGATTGCAGTGTTCGAGATTGCTTGGACAAACGGGGGACCAAGGCCATCATGAAGCTCATCCAGGAGTGGGACAACCGCGTTCACGGAGGCAGCAATGTTGTCAACTAGAATTTCGCTCACACTTGATGGGGGCATCTGGTACGAGATAGAAAGCTTCTCATGAGCACGACCTCGCCTAATATATGTAGGCCGAACAAGAACTGCGTCATCTCCATAAGATGCGGCAGATTGCCGCTGCATCCCAAGTTTACCAGAGACTCAGGTTGATCGTATTTATAGTTGGATATAAACCTTCGGCATGAAAAGGCGCTGTAAAACAAGCTGTACATATTGTCGACTTGTCCCACGAGGGGGCGCCGGATGTGGTTGAAGTCCGCATTCGGACGACGGAAGCAGACAGGCCGACTCCATATAGCGCTTCTCGCCGCACTGAACCCAACCGAGATTTCGCAACGAATGATTTGGTTTCGCTGATAGGTAGGTTCGGTGTCTGTTGAGGAATTCTGGCTTACACGACGCGTTAGGGCATCAAGCCGTCCCCGTAATTTGACGGGTTGACGGGCCGTAAAAAACGGTTACGTCCCCGTACCGTCTGGCCATTTCACAATATTCTTTACGGATACGGCCGTATTTTTTACGCCCGTAACCGTAATACGGACGGTTTGATGCCCTACGACGCGTGTTATGTTACAGCAAAAACAAACGCGGAAAGGAGTCGGATGACTTCGATGAGAACGTCGAGCGGGGAGTAGCCCACTCGTCTTTGGTTCGGGGATCGATTCGTGGTCTATTGCAGCCGCGCACGCGCTTTGCCCGCTGTTAGCCGGCGGATGCATTTGTGGCGTTCAGTTGTGGCAGCACAATTACACCTCCCGCAAATTGGCAAACCGAATCGCGCGAGCACTCGAGGGCGGAAGGTCCTAGACTCACCGGACCAGCGGAAAGTGCTTGGAGCGGAGGTGTTACAAAGCGAAAATATTATCAAGGCGATGAAAGAAGTGGTGGAAACAGCGCAGCTGGGTGCGCTCCCGAAGATCTACCGTGATTGGAGTTGGAAAGACGCGATAGATGGCAAAAAAAACGGCAGAAAGACGGCGACCTAGTCGGTATCACGGTCGCGAAAAATCCGGGAGAGAAAGGGGGATGGACTTCTGTTGGGGTTAAAGGTCATGCAGGAGTCACTAGCAATGAGGTGGCCGATGTGGAAGGGTGGACTGGTTCGCTCGTAACCTTTCCCCTTTCTTTTCCATACATAATGATTCGGAAGCTAGAATAGATGAAACGAGAACTTACGAATTATTTATTCAATAGCCCAGCTACGAAAATGAACAAGATATGGCAATAAGCATAGGACAGAAATATCAAGGAGACTCTTCTTTCGCAGCTGGATGCTGATCCACAGTGGGTACTAGGGGGATTCTGGAGCCACTTGCCGAAGAACAGATGGAAGGGCTATTGTAATCGCTGCGAGACTGAAAACTTGGACTCCATGGAACAACTGGCACAGCTGCTTCCAGTGCAGTGAAACATGGCGGAAGCAAACGGGTAAAAAAACTTGCTTCTTGTGCTATATCACAACGATTCCCTTCGCTGTTCGTGGACGCCAACAAGCCACTGTGAGGCGAGTTTACCCGGTTCTCAGCGCGCGCGCATCCAGGGCGGAAGAAGCAAAGAAGTGTCTGGCATTTTCCGTAGATCCAATCGCCGAGCTCGTCTGTCTTCCGCCTCTGTAGCCGACCACCCACTCTGGCGCCGTTTTCAGTTACCCATCGCGGAGCACTTTGTGACCAGCTCGACGCCTTCGGGCAGCATGGCCTGCCCTTTTGGTCCCCGTATGTGAATGACTTCCGAGAAGGATGGGAAGAGCGCAGGTTGCAGGCCAGTGAAAAGATAGGCATTTTGGAGGTGGAGACAACCATTCTCTCCGCGCTCGCTCGCTCTCTTCCCGTGCTGTTCGTCCGCAACGCGGATCGCATGCACGCAAGGCGTCCGTTCCTCGCAGAGCCCGATTCCTCGCGCAGCCGGTCACCAACCTCGCTATTCAATTCCCCGCGCCGTGCTTCACGACTGCCGCCCATCTATTTCGGGTCCGCGTGAAGACGCTGCGCTGTGCCCCCGCGCCTTGTCCCGCCACTTGCCTGTGACTCGTATCGATGTTGGCGAAGAGACGCGGAGGAGACGCACGAGAAGGATAGGATGAACGAGCTGGAAGTGGAGGTGGAGAGCCAGCTGGCAATCAAGCAAGCCCGGCGAAGCTGCCTGTGGAGGGTGGATGTGCGATGCTGGGTCGGTCCGCACTTTATAACTAATCATTGACGAGATACTTATGAGACATCGGGTGTCCCCGATCATGAGGGGAAGTGTGGTGGGAGGCGTGGAGGAGCCAGCGAGCGAGGGCTCCTGATCACTTAGCCCGTGTGGTCGGTGGTAGAAACTTGAATGGACCCTTCTCGGCACGCACAAGCACGCGATTGGGATTTTTCTAGGATTCTCATACGGGTACGCATGAGATATGGAATCTTACGACTCACCACCAGACCCAAGTATGCAGCGACTTGCAAATTTGACAACGAAGATATTATACGAGATCATGATACATATCCATGAAAGCACGTCGCGCTGAATCGATGATGGGAAGGGGAAGAAGGGTTTGAGGAGTGCGCGCGGAGGGAGCAGTGCGTATTGAGGGGCGTCACATCAAATCGGAAGACATAGATGGTGTACGAACGGAAAAATCTAGATGTAACGCAGCAAGGCTCGAGACAAGTGACGTGCCAGACATGCAGTAGCTATAGCAAATCTCGACAACGAATCCCGGGTCCAGAATACGCTGTCATTTAAACTGCACCATCGTCAAGAGCATTGAGAGTCTTGATGTGTACGATGTTTCAATGCGCGAACTTTGAAGATGGCGCAGATCCAAAGGTCGCGCTCGTCGTCCAGAAGAAAGACAAACGCGTCTGAGAGAGTCATCAGAGACAAGACTAGCACAGAAGACAGGCGCGCCACCGATCGGCTTTTCCTCGGTCGACGGTGTATTGACTGTAATATTAACACAAAACCCAGACCGTTCGCATTCGTGTTCGTGTTTTCTCCTGGACCAACATCCCTTCTTCAAGACCTTGGCCACGAGCCCGTCTTCGTTATATTGGCCGTACCCATCCTCGACGGCGCCGGATTCCAACGGTGAGCAGAGAGGGAGAGAGCGAGACGGAGTGCGTTGATGGTGTTTGTTGTTCTGTAGCGGCTGATTGCCGCGGCAAGTCCCCTTTGCTCCCAACCTTCAAGCCTCTCGAATCTCAGGCTGTTCGAGTAACCCTTTTCGACACACAGCGGAGCTTCTCCAGGATTTTGTAGTTTCACTCTCCACTGGTGCTCCAAGGATTGCGAGCCGAGATCGCCTCGCTCTCGAATTGGCGTAGTCTCGCCCGGTTCTTGCGTGGACTGCAATCTCAATGACGCCTTTCCTTGGGTGCCCAGGCCCTGATTCTCGCGCGTTTTGCTCCTGAGAGCACGCAGCTCCAGCCTGGCCTTGGGGCCTGGGCTGCTCGGTCGTGCGCGAACCGCCAAATTCAAAATGCTATGACGCCTTGCCCTAATGGACGACGAACGCGTTCTAGCAAGGTGCGTTGACTGGTTGCGTTAAAACGTGAAGCCAGAACTCAGGCTCAGCCTCGCAGTGGTCTTGTTGACGAGGGGAGATCGCGCGGTGGCGTAACCTTGAAAACGCCCCATCGCGGAATGTATCGCCGTGCCTCCGTTGCGGCCAACCGCAAACTTCCCGCAAGACCCCCGCCAGCAACATGCCCGCATCATCGATGCCGACGTCTTCCCGCAGCTGCAGCCCCAGATCATTCGCGACGCGTTCGACGAACTGCTCCCGACAACGATCTACGCCTCGTGCGCGAGCTCTCCTCGCTTATCGTTTTCGTCAGGACATTGCCCCCACGCCTCGCCTTCCTTCGCGGACGCTCCGCGTAGCCACTTCAACCAGCAATATGCACGTCTATACCCGTGCCACACTATCGATGTCGACGCTCTCTTGCGGCTGCAGCCGTGGATCATCCACGACACGTCCGGCGCACCCCTCCCCGAGGACGATCCACCCATCGTGCACGACCTCCTCCCTGCCCATTGCCTTCGTCAGGACGCAGTGCGTGCGCATGCCGAGTACATGTGCACACGCCTTCGCTTCCTCTGCCACCACTCAGTCCCGGTACTCGATCCTGACCTGGAGGGGCGCGGCCTCCCTACCCGTAACCACGCGTGTCCGTCCTTCGTCGGCGCGACACCGGCTGCTCGGATTCCGTCTTGCGCCCTTGCACACCGCCCTCTGGATGCTCTGTGCTTCGTGGCCGGCTACCGTTGGTGCAACTTGGGATTTTGCTGCGATCCGATGCTTTCCAATCGACTCGCCGCCGCGCGTACGGACCCGCCTGCTCCTCCCACACACGTCCCGCCCCTGGGACGACATCTCCCGCCCCACGCCACCCCCCGCGCGCATCCTCGCACGATCTCAATCTTGAGCGATTCGACCTCGCAACTACATAGCTTCCGGATTCGCCCCTCCGTCATCCGGGCTGTCAGCAGTCCCTCCGGTACGCCAACAACGGACAAGCCGCATCGTCTCCGCCTTTTGTCTAATACTGCGCCTCGACGGAGTTTCTGCGTATTCCCGTATCCGTGTTAGCTGCACATAATGCAATGTATCGAAGCCTCCTCGCGTACACGGCCTTCTCGCGCTTTCTTGGCTCGCCCCACGCGTACATATCTTTTCAAGAAGATTTTCCCCCAGTTTCTTACCTCGATTTTTCCTCCGAATTCCCCGCACTACAGTCGTGGACATCGGCGAGCGCACGGACGTAGATCATCGATGGTCTGTGTCTTTTTATTTGTATTCGTCTTAGTATTCGATAAGTACACTAACGCTGTCCTTCACAGGCTGCGATGGTCTCCGATTCGAGGATCTGGTCGTCAAATGGGAGGGGTCACGCAATGGGTGAGTACTTTTTCCTAGGATTCTTACGCTTCACGCTTTCTAACGTTTCCCTTGTCGCAGTACACGACCCATGACCTCTTCGTCCCCGCAGCCGTTCACTCCGCCATAGTTTTATTCACCTATCCCAGAGTGCTTCAAGGCTGCTTCTATGGCTTCGGGCAATGCGTCTGGCTGCTTCCGCACCACACAAGGCTTGTCCTCACGGATGTCGTGCTGCGGTTCGCCGACTGGGATGTTAGGATGGTGGGACGGGTAGGCTTGATGGGAAGGGGGACGGGATGGAGGCGGACTTGGAGACGGAACCGGACGCAGAGCTGGAGATGAAGAGCAAGCGCGAGAACGAGAACGACTCCTCCGGTGCCGTTGCTCACAAACCTTGAGAACGCGGATGGCAGGAAGGCGGGCGTCTCGGTCGCCGAACTTTACGCCGCAGCCGTCCGCCGACGTCGCCATCCCGTCCTTCCCTGTCGTGCTTCGCAGCTTGACGGCTTCCCACAGATACAGCAACACGTGCTGCGCGAAGCTACTGCGTCGTGCCTCGCCTCGTTCTGTCGCTCGCGTGACCTCGGTGCTGGCGGGTACGCGGAGAAGACGTACGAGCAACGCCTTGACGGATAGTGGGAGGATCAGGAGGCGGAAGTGGACGTGGACGTTGAGGTCAAGCCCGGAAAAGCTGCCTGCTCTAGCGCCCTTCTTTGCGGACCCCGGCGAGCGCCAACACATATTGGATGAATTTTCCAACGACTTCATCGCGGTACACGACTGCCTCACCCATAGCCGGTCACCGACAAAGCTACTTGCTCCAGCGCCGTTCTTTGTGGACCCAGGCGAGCATAAACACGTATTGGATGGACTTTACAACGTCTTCATCGCGGTACACGACTGCCTCACCCATAGCCGGTCACCGACCCTGCCGTCACCGTCCTTTGCGTTGTGCGTGCGTCGCGACTGACTTGCACGCGCTTGCGGCCGTCCGTACGAAGGCATTTCGCTGCACACCTCGCGGACTGTGTTGCGTGCATTCTCAGGCCAAGCGCGAGACGCAGGGTCGACGGTTTCGGAGAGGAATGCGCTTCGGGCTAACGCACCGTTTCCTTGGGAATTCGAAGGGATAGTCCGAATGCATATTGAATAGCTCTCACCGTGCGTTCCCTCCTCTTTATTCTTCAAAATTCAAGTGAAATGACGAAAGTTTGGCCGCAGGTGCAAGTACTTTTCATATTCCAATGGGTCGCCGCCACGTCCAGCCTGCGCAGGCCGTCGCGCGCGTCAGCCTCAAGACACGCCGTACCGTCGCCCGAGCATTGCCGATGACACTGCGTTCTTTCCATACAGGGCGGGCTTCTTTCCTGTATATCGGTCATCGACGCCACGGTCTTCACTAGCTCAACGGCTTTCTGAGCTCGACGTCGCGCAGCGTGTCCTGCGGCTTCCACGCCGCACGCCACCGTGCATGAATCCAGCGATGGGAGGTGCCCGGTCGCTGGTGCGCTATTCGCCGAGTGGAAGATCGTACGCGTCCCAAATGCGCCCGACTCACATCTCAAGACATTGTAGCGATACCCACCAGCAGCAACACCGCGTTCCCCGACGTAGGGCTGGGTAGCGCATGCGGGGGTGGAAGACGAGACTGAGATGCTCGTACGCCCGCACCATGATGTCATTTGCGGAGGCGGAAAGACCATTTGGACTTGATGGGTTGCAGACACCGCCGCATGCTCGAAGCTCCAACGGATCATCTGTCCGCCGTTCACTCCATACACTCAACTACGCCACGTCGTCGGCCGTGCGGAAGGACTGCGTCAGCGCTCGCAGTTTCAGCCCAGCCCACCGTCGCTTTGGCGCGCCGCGCTTTGCATGCATGGCTAGATCTCGCAGCCCGAGCTGCATGAATGCTTGGTCATCGATGATATACGTCGTACGCGAGGAAGAGCTTGGCGGAGGAAGTCTCTGGGAACGGCTGGGTGCTTCTGCTCTATGTATGTACGGGAATAAAACAGACATTATTATCACGACACTTGTGCACCGGGAGGACGACCTTCGAGCGAGCAAGTGCCAGTACAGATCACACTCATGTCAACCTGGCTCTCAGTTTCCGAGATTCGTCGGCGTCGAATGACTAAGCGCGCCGTTCTTTGTGCCTGTCAATGCTGGCGACGTCTAGCCAAGTTTGCTCTCTGGTTCCCTTTTAGGAACTCGGGACCTGGAATTTGAGCACGAAGGCGCATTTGTTAGTTTGGTACGTTAAATTTCCGTTCCGCTCCCTCCGGAATTGACTGACCTCCCTGTAGTGTTGGTGAGAACTGAAGTACTTCTGCGTGCGAGTTCGGGATCTGCACCCTGTGATTCTGCAATAGTAAGACAATGCATCAGTAAAACTACATGTTTGTCTTTGGCGTCTTGACGTCTTTGCAAAGACGTCAAAGACGCCAAAGACGCGTTTTTCCCGAAGACGCGCGTCTTTCAGATGGCAGCGTCGATTTCGTCTTTGGGAAGACGAGAAAGACTTGAATATCTTTGGATAAGACTTTCTCAAAGACACTCAATACAGTTCACAAGACGCACATAATACAGACAAAAGCAAATATATTCAAAGCTAAAATTACAAGCACGACATATGTTACAAAGTCTGAGACCATTTGTCAAGGTAATTGCCGCTGGTTGGGCTGAGAACAAAATCAAAGCTACAAAGTATGATAAGCGGTAGAAAGGAGGGTTGACAGAGGTACATACCTATGATGCCAGGGCGGGGTCTGAACTATTTAAAATTTAATCGCTGCAAAAATTGAGAAGCTAAGGCAGGACGATCAACGTGATCACGAGGAAGGGCAGAAGGAGACGGCATACCCGCATGAAAGGCCTCAACAATGGCCAGACGCAAACTTGACTTAGGTGCATATAGCGGAGAGGTAGGGGGGTTCGGTTTTCATCTACCACACTACGTTTTTTGAAAATATATGTCATATGCCCATAATGCTCAGATCATTCAAACAATTATGAGATACCCAGGAAAAAGATAAATAACCACGCCGTATGCGATTTGTCAAGCTGCTCCCGATTGTCACAATTTTCCTGGTTCTCATTGCAATACTGACACTTACATTTGCATTAGTGTAGAAAGAACTTTGGAACTATGAATCTGGGGAGATTTTCCAGCTGAGAGAGCTTACCAATTCAGGCGACTCATCGCCATCAATTCGATCAGGTAAATTCTCCATTGCAGCTATTTGTGGGACTTAGGGTGTTGATCAAAATTTCTATAAGTTCTGTAGCGCGCTTCACGGCAGAGCCCACTAACTGCTCACAAGTGCTTTTCCTTGCTCATGGCCAAATTTACAAAGTTGAAGTCAGTCTGCTTGCCGAGAGTCCAGCACAGTTCGAAAATTGATGGATGGCGTGGAATCTTTTCGGGGACAACCCAAAGCTCGCTCGGTCAATGCTGCCACATCGACCAGCTCTTATTGGGCTGCATGCCATCCCTAGCCAAACTATGTACAAGCCTTGAATGAGTCCACTCAGCTCTCAGGTGATGGTCGGAATGCTTCGTCAATGTGATGCACCATCAACTGGGTTTGACGGCGGCCGTGGTCCGGATGTCTCTCAGGCTTCGGAGTACTGCCAAGGTGTAGAATGAGGTCCAGATTCTCTGGATAGCCAACAAGCATTTGCTTTTTTTGTGTGCGTTATCTGAACAGAAATTGCACAGAATTTGACGCAAAGGCCCTCGATGTGGCGGAAAAATCAGTCCGACCAAAAATTTTTGGCTCACGGGCCTATAGCACATTCTAGGATGTTCACATTTGCTGTCATATTGTGAAACTTCAATGAATCAGGGTGAGTTGAGCTATTTAAGACTTGTGCCGTGTCTGCAGGGATTAGGCTAGTGAATAATGGTAAGGGTTGAGACCATCCAATGGCTCTGAAACACTCACATATCTACGATCAAAGCATTTTTTCAGGTTGATTTTATATATTTCAATATCAAAAAATCAAAATGAACTAATATGGCTTGAGGACTCAATGAGATTTATTGGTTAGGCCAAGGAACTCGACTTGAGGTTACAAAGACCTCGTCTCTTTCGGACAGTGCCGAGAATCCAGAATAGATGTTCGGCGATCACCGAGCAAGATAATGAGCTGGGAATCTCGGAGTGGATCTCCGCGGGACAGTATCAGAAAATGAAAGGAAAATGACTCAACCAGTGGCCAAAACTCAGCTGCTGACAAATTATAGACCTGACAACAAAAGCGCAATCTTGGCTGAGTGGAAGGCAAGTGAATATTGCAGTCCCTCAACCTAAAATCCTGTGCAGAGGAAGTGTGCATTGCGGTGAATTTGAACAATGACCAATCGTTTATGACTGATTTTGCACAAGGACAACCAAACAACTCTATTTACTGCTAAAAAAATGGGCTGATCGCATCTCAGGACCCACTAACAAGTTAGTGGGCATTTTGACATAAAAAGAATGTGCCTGACAGTATTTCACTTGTAATTCTCTCAATTCTTATCCATTTCCTTCGAGATTTCGTGCATTTGAATGGGGTACTCGGGGTGCACAGTTCCATAACTACATTTCAACTATACAACAATCTTAAAATTATGAGGTTTTCTGCCATGAGCTTAATATTACCATGAATTGTGATGTGTCTGACGTGTCCAATGGATTTGAACAGGTGTTTTGAGGCACTTGGAAGCCTGTAGAATGCCCTGAAGGCTTTGGGACATAACGCGGACATTCTGCACTCAGATCATTCTTTGTTTGGTCGAGGTGTCAGATGTCACGTCTCTCGCTCTTTCTTATTCATTCCCTACTGCCAGCTTCTCTTCACTTGTCCCAATACCTTACAGCTCTTCATGCACACATACAACAATCTCATAGCCCACATCTGAATGCTCAAGCCATCTACCAATGCAATATCTTGAAGAAAACTATGGCTATGCTCTCTGCTATCAAGCTGAATCCTAGCTGGGCCACATGTCATTCAGACATAAGATGGAAAGTTGCAAAGGGCTTGGGAGGGCTAGTCTGTTGTGCAGATGCAGTGAGGTATTGTAATTTGAATTTGGTTTTTTGTCACTCCCCTTCAAAGTTGTTTCTGTGTCCCTCATTTCTTTGCATGATTATATCTTTTCCAGTGGGTTCCAGCTGCTTCTCTGCACATACTGTAGAGTTTCATTCAATTCTCTGCACCTGTGACACAAATTTTTGAACTTGAGTTTTCTGAAAGCGGCAGGGCAGACTATGACACTAAAAAAAAATTCAGAAATGTGGTGACCGATCACAGGGAACCATTGGCAGTGCTCGGATGTCTGCGAACAGAGTTTCAGCTATATCCCAAATCAGGCAAAGCATCACAAATGACTGTGCAACAAAACTGCTCCAAAAAGCGATTAAAATCATTGCAGTGTGCTCTTCTGGAGTCAGTTTTCTTGCTCCAACAGTATGAAAGCAGTGGACGGTCAGAAGACCATTCAGCCTTCATGTCTTGGAGCCAAACGCACCACGAGCACAAAAAATTGGGTTTTTCAGCCATTTTCCAAAGACTTTGTGAATTTTTTCAGACATTCGGAAATCTGTTCTGTGACCTGTGACATGTTCGAAACTTTTCTGAAATTTCGCGGCCTGTGATGTGTGACATCCGAATTGAGTGCCTCCAATGCCCCATTTGATTGTGCTATGTCTCACAGGAAATGAATAAGAATTGAGTGAGATATGGCTAAAATACTTTTTTGCTGATCAAAACAAAAATATGATGGGCACCCTAAGTTACGCAAATAGCTGTAAACCATATCAGATCTGTGTACTGCAAGTTATCATTTCACAGAGAATGGGTAAAACAGTAGTACGAGACAGGTGGTTGCCTTGCTTTGGCATGTTGATAATTCATCGTGAAAATTGCCCTGCTCAACTGTGCTTGCTTTTTGGTTGATTAAATACATATACTGTATTATGTCATTCAAATAAACATGGGGTGTGATGTGTGACCCTTTTGATCTATTCAACATTTTGGCTGGGGGTCCGGCAAGTATGACATGGTTGAGAATTTCGGTAATGCCTCCAAACCGTGTGACAAGGTAGGAAATGGTTTTTTGACACAGTGTCAGCACAGAGCCGATTCTGGGTTCTGGGATGATGAGGGCAACTGAAGCACGAAGAGTTCAAGAGACAAATGGGTCTGGAGTTTAGACTAGAATAACGTACAAGTACATGAAAGTAAAGACAGATTATATACTAGAGTCCATAGGAGTGATTAAGGTACTATGTCAACACTGAACAGTTAGGGTAAATGAGTAATAAATGCAGGGGTAAAGATGTAAAGGGGAGCGATCGACAACCCGATCATGAAAGTAAGGGAGTTAATTAGAGATCGTGAAAGTAAAGAGTTCATTAGAAATCAGGAGTGGTAACAGGAGAAAAAGAGGAGTAGAGATCGGGTTACGGGTGTTCGGGTTCTATCAGGTTCTGGATTTCATGATATTACCCCCCCTCTAGGGTAGAACCCATCTTGGGTTCTACTTGGGCCACTTCTTCTTCTTCCACAGATCCTCTCCCGAGATTACCCATTTGGTACCACTGCGAGTTTCTTGCAAAGCAGTTGGGTATTTCTCGTAGAAGTCATCGAGACATTCTGTAGACTCCCCCAGGTGTTCAAGTGGTTCCCAAGTGTTATCTTCGGGCCAGTATCCTTCCCACCGAATGAGATATTGGAGGCGTTTGTGTCATTTATTAACCCGGATGTTCAAAACTTCTGCCACTTCATAGAGATTCACCCCATCCACCATGTCTGGTGGAGGGGGGTCATCGTGGCATTGATGATCTGCAAAAGGAGGTATCCAGGGTCGAAGGAAAACGGTGTTGAACACAGGGTGTACCTTCCACAATGCTGGTAACTTTAGTTTGTAAGAGATAGCGCCAACCTTCCATATGACTGGAAAGGGCCTGTATTGACGGTCTTTGAATTTCTTCGTGGGTTGATGGGTCACTAGGTTGGTGCCAGAAAGGTACACCTTATCTCCGGGTTTATAATCTGGGTCATCCTGCCTCTTTGCATCATAGAACCGTTTCATAGTTTCCTGTGTGGCCCGCATGGCGGCGGCGGCTTCTTCTCGTACTTGGGACATCTGGTTTGCAAAATTTGCAGCTTCCTCTGTGGGCACTTCCAATTGGGGTTCTGTACCCTTTCGAGGGTGATAGCCCATCATGAGGAAGAAAGGGCTGTAACCCGTAGTCCAACTGACTTTGTCATTATGGTTGAATTCTGCCAATGTCAACCAATCTGCCCAGTTGTCCTGCAGGAAATTGGTGAAGACCTAAAGATACTGTTCAATATCTTGGTTAACCTGCTCCATTTGGCCATCCGTCTGAGGGTGGTAGGCAGTGGATGCGTTGGACTTGATCCCCAGTAGTTTCAACAGATCCTGCATGAAGTGTCCCACAAATTGCTTCTCGGTCACTGATAACCACTTCCAGCAATCCAAAGTCCTTCCACACATGGTTGTGGTATATTTGGGCCATTCCCTCTCCTCCCAAGTGTTCTGTGCAAGGGACCACTCGTATCCCTTTGCTTAATCAATCCACTACCACTGCAATGGAATCGTATCCTCAACTATTCAGCAGTTTGGTGATAAGGTCAACCGACACATATTGCCACACTTGTTCTGGGACTGTATTCGGATGTAGAGGTCCTTGAAGTTTGGTCGGGAATAACTTGGTCCGTTGACAAGTAGGACATGCCGCCACATATCGCTTAGTGTCTTGCAGCAGAGTAGGCCAGTAATAGTTCTGGGTTATAAGTTCCACGGTGCAGAACTGTCCTGGGTGCCCTGACATACAGTCGTCGTGGTGTGCCTGTATAATCCGGTGGCATAATTTTCCTGTTGGGGGAACATATACTGTTTGGTACCAGGTTACAAACCCGGTATTGTGCGCTTCCCATCCTTCGACTTTCTCCTCCAGTGCTTTCCATACCACATCTTCCCAATCATCTTTCCCTTTTTGAATATCCTCCATGAAATGATCCCCAGCGGTGTCATCCAACACCGCCAGCATAGCTTTCAAAAATTCCTCCCCATCCATTGTCCTGAAAAATTGTGCAGGTAGCAGGGTTAAATTTGCGTTATCCTCTGCCCCCCATTCATGACCGCTTCATCTCGAAAGTGTGTCAGTTTTTGCATGTTGTTTTCCCGGTTTGTGTACCAAAGCGAAATCGTATTTGCTTAGCTCCAGCAACCAGCGAGCCTGGCGACGATTTAACTTCTTGGTCGTTGTGACATATTCCAGATTTTTGTGGTCCGTCCAGATTTCAAACTTTTTCTGGCTTCCTTGTAGATAGTGTCGCCATTCATAGAGAGCCTGCATTATCACAAGCATCTCCTTGTCGTGGATATTGTAATTGCGCTCCATGTCGTTAAGGCCCTTCGACATAAACACAATGGGTACCCACACCCCGGCTTGGCATTGCGTCAAACATGCACCCGTAGTGTAGTCCGAGGAGTCGGCTTCCACTCTCCATTCCCCATTGTTGGTTGGGAAATGCAGAACGGGTTCTGAAGTGACCGCTAGTATTAGGTCTTCAAATGCTTTCTGCTCGAGTTCCCCCCATCGCCATTTGTAGTCTTTCAAGTGAGTTGGGTTAACGGTTTAGCATAATCCCCAAATCCCTTGATGAATTGCTGATAGAAGTTTAGGAACCCCAGGAAGCTTTGTACGTCCTTCACTGTTTTGGGCACTGCCCATTGTTGCACGCCCTTCATTTTGATAGGGTCCATCTGTATCTTGCCATCCCCCACAATAACGCCCAGATATTCCACCTCTCGCTTCTCGAACTCACATTTTTCGGGTTTCAGGAATAGGTCGTGTTCCTTTAGAATTCGTAGGACTTCTTTGACCGTTCGTCGGTGTTCCTCCAAGTCACCCAAATAGATGAGAATATCGTCCAGATAGACGATTACCCGTCCTTCTGCAATAAGTTCTGCAAAAATGTCATTCATCATCAACTGGAAGGTCGCAGGGGAATTGGTAAGGCCAAAGAATATCACCAACGGTTCCTACAACCCGCGGTTGGTTATGAAGGCCGCCTTCTCTTCGTCCCCTTCTTTAATTTGGATATTGTTGTAGCCCCAACGGACATCTAGCTTGGTGAACCAGGTGGCCTTCTGAAGCATATGCATGATTTCCGAAATCAAGGGCAACGGGTATCGATTTTTTATGGTGGGGGAGTTCAGTTTTCGATAGTCCTGAGCTGGTCATAGCTTCCTGTCTTTCTTTTTCACAAAAAAGAAAGAGGATGCCCAGGGTGATTTGGACAGCCGTATCCTGCCGGTTTCAACGTGTTCCTTGATGAACGCATCAAGTTCCTCCTGCTCCGGTACCGACAACAGAATCGTTCTTCTTTTGATGGGTTCCACACCAGGTTTTAACTCGATAGCGTGATCCCATTTATGATGTTCCGGTAGTTTGTCGAAATCCTTCTTTTCGAAGACACTCCAGAATTCTTCCAATCATGAGCAGGCACACTCTCCTCGAGCGTGGTTTTCCCCTTTGATTTGGTGGGCTGCAGCTGCCAATTGCATGGCCACGCTCCCTGTCGCCCGAAGGTGCAAAGGCTCCAAGAAGTCCCCGACCTCTTCCGGGTATATCTTGGTGACGAAGACCTGGTCCCCTTCCTGCAAGGGAGCATTATCTTCCTCTTCCCATTCCTCCCATAGTCGTGCTCGTTTGCAGGCCAGAGGGCACCGTGTAAACTGGAGAGTTTGCTTCTGCCAATCGATCTCCAGGTTGTGTTGCTTGAGCCAGTTGAATCCTATAATTATGTCGCTTTTCCCTGTATTGGTAACCGCGAACGTGAATACTTCAGAGTGATCTTGTACTCAGAGCCGCATCCGGGTTACGTGGATAATTTGCCCTCCTTTGTTGAGGGTCCTGTTAGTGTTGTACACTGGTATGGCAATGGGTAGCGGTTCCGCTTCTAGTCCCTGTTCATCCACAAACCGCTGGTTCATGAACCTGTTGGTGGCCCCACTGTCCACTAACCCCACTACTGAGTACCCCCAGAGACTGTTAAGTCCCTCTAGAGTCATGGGTACCATCATGGAGTTCCCCATGGCCCGTATGTACAGCAGCGGGTTCTTGAGACTATCGAGAATGTCCAGTATGTCGGAGAGGTAGGCGGTCCGAATTTCCTCCACCATCTCTTCATCTATTTCCTGTTGTGGAGCAGGATGAGTCCAATTATGGATAATTTGCCTAGCCTTCCAGTCCTGCGCCCTTATCTGTGCTGCGACTCGGTCCACGCTTCCAAGGGGGAGTCTATGCCATCCCACTTTCTCCTCCCTCAGTTTCTGAGGCTTGCAGCCCTTTTTAGAGTGAGGAGAGATTTTGGTCTCCTCACTCTCGGGTTGTGCTGCATCTTCTTCTTCTTCACCGGTTTCTTCAATAGTTTAAACAGAAAATGCATTCTTCGAAGTCATTACAGGTGTAGGGGGTATACAGGAATCTGAGGGCGCAGTCCTCACTCGGATTCGGCAGGAAAATCCTCCTTATCAAGCTGTTCTTGAATCATCTCCGCGACTAGGGCCCAGAATTAGGGATTAGTCGGTCCCCGGCTAGTACAATTGCGAGCCAAGTGGCCGGGTTCTTCACACTGGTAGCACCTAGGCACCAGCTTCTTGCTAATTGTCCTATCCAAGTCCATAGGGGCAGGCCCCGAGGTAGACACACTTTCTGTAGCGACCGGTGAAACAGTGCACTTGACAAACGTGAAAGAATAGCGATAAGATGTGATGGGCAACAACCACACCAACAACTACCAAACTAAACCAACACTACTACTCCCAAAGATTAAGTGCTTCTCCTTGTGAGTTCGGGTCTGAGCCGTAGTATGCGGCTAGCTGGTTCAGAATTGAAACCAAATAGAAATCCAAGACACACAGTACTTCATATGTTCATCTTTTACTTCAGATGAGTACTTCCAACTGATGGAAAGTCCGCCTAGGCACCTTGATGAATGAAGTAAATAGGTTGTTTTTATAATATGTGGATACAAGGAGGTTTAGACGATTAAATCTAAGGCTCCAGGGCAGAGGTTTTGATAACTTGCGAAAAATCCTCACTCCAGTAATCTGTGAGTATCCGAGGCTAACTCCAAGCAAACAAAGGCTCAAACGGTTTGTTATGCCGTTGACCTAGGCTTTCCAATGCACTAGGAATGTTTGTCTACTTTGTTATCAGGCCCTAGGGACACTGCACGTGTCCAGACATCGATCCAACACACTACAACAGGGCTCCTAGGCAACAAGTTGGGGTGAAGGCAAAAGCGCCTGACAAGGTTCAGTTGGTCGCCTAGGGGTAGTAAAACCTGGTTCAAATCTTCTTCTGTTAAGGCCTCCTGCCAGCTACCGCAATTCCAGTCAAGATCCAATACACTACAACAAGGCCCTTTGCACAAGTCGGGGTAGAGGCAACTCAATGTTCAAATACGACTTCTTTCAAGAGGGAGAACACCCAATCAATTTTATAAGTGAAGACTCAATCTTAAGTCAACAACTGAAGGTTTCTTTCTCAAGTTCAAACTCCAATTCCAGAGTCAAACAAATATCCAGATTCCAAGTAAAGACTAATACAAGCAGAGTTTCAGGGTACCAAAATCTCCACATATAGCCTGAGAAACCTGCACCGGTACTTAGGTGGGATCAATCTGGCATCGTGGGTATTCTACTGGGTTTTTATACATATAAGCAATGATGGATGAGATAAAGTGAAATGAGTCAAAATAAATATGCCGAGGCCATTCGCAAGTGTCCGAGGTAGGATAAGTCATGTTGAATGACTGCCTAGGTCTATAATTGGTATATGCATGATCGCAAGTGCCGCCATCTGCACCTACAAGTACACGTCTGTACGGCAGAAGTTGAATCCTGTCTAATAATAGTTTGGGTTGCTGATTCATGCAGTCTGGTGATGCTCTGGACTTGCCGATCCCGACCGCCAAGACTACTGATGCTCGGTTCCAATGAGAACTGTCCGATTGTTCTCCTATATTTGTCTATGTTTGTCAGGTCGCGCTCGCGCTTGACCATCACGTGTCTTTCTTATGCCAAAGTCTTCGGATCAATGCCTCGGCCATCTCCTCGGCCCAACGGTTCCGTCCAAAGTCAATGATCGTCCGCCTAGGCGCTGGTAATCTTACTAAGTTCCATATGGTGTCTTGTTCCATTGGCCCCTAGCCGCCTAGGCATCTGTCTGAACACATCTGGTGAACTCTAGCAGTCTCCCTCCGAACCACTGCACTTCTGGTTGAAGACCTTGTCTTCAATATCGCTCCTAGGCATGGATGGGCTTCCAGGTATATCTCCTTAGTGGTCATGTATAGGTGCCTAGGCAAGTGCGTCCCACTTGTAAGACCCAAATACTACAGCTAGCCGTCGGAGTCAAATGCTAACTCTCCTTTATATCACTGAACAGGGTCCTAGCGCACTTGTACAAGTAACCGCCTAGGTGCATTCCTACGCTTCCAGATGATTTACATTCTGGTCTGAAAAAGCGCAAAAATACCAGAGGATCAACGCTTTATTTGTTGCGCCATCTCACCGGCGGGTTGGAAGAGGTCGTGAGAGCAGGAGCCGGGGTTTCAAATCTGGTTTCCTCTGGAAGCCTCCAGAGTGCATATTGTTGTTGGATTGAACCCGTGGTACCAGGATGGTTCTGTTGCGCAAAGCACCGTCCATAACATGGAACACACGGCGGAGCCCATCGTGTTTGATGACAGCCACCTTCCATCCTGCATAGCTGATAGGCAAAGAGTTTTGCCTGTAAACAGCCTGCAAAACTTGTTTATGGATTCCTTGTTTAAGGAGACGAATGAGGGTCGTCTCGTCGTAACCCACGGTGTTGTTATAGGTGTCAAGGAGGGTGAAATATTTGGTAGCCGTCCCAGCACCTTGGCATAATTTCTCAATCTTGGCTTGCACAATTTCCACCTGCACTCCTCCTTTAAAGGCATCAATGAGAGCCTTTTCAAATTCTTCGTACGTCTTGTACATCTTGTTGTTGTCTGGGTCCTTCGGGTTGCGCATGGCCTGCACCACATTGTTAGCCCATGCCGCAGCCAACCCTTCTTTCATGTAGGACAGGACAAATGCAATCTTTGTGCTGTCCTTTTTCGTATGTCGGGTTGTCCAAGAAGTGCAACCAGCACTCGGCCAAATACGAGTCCACCAACTCCGAGTCTCCCTTGAAGGGGGTGGGAGCTGCAACCCAAGTGGTCTTCTTTGATTCTTTGGATCCTCCTGTGGTCGCTTTATTTAAGGCCTCAATGGCCAAGCGTAGGAGCTCCTGTCCCTGCTGGTTCTCAATGCGTAGATTAACCAGCTCATTTTCCACCCGAGTGTAGCTGGTTTGCAACTTGTCCATCGCATTCTACATCGCTCCAAATCATTGTCCCACGTGGCCTAGGGCTTGGAGAAGGGTCAAGTCCCTTCCATCTGTGTCCAGCTGCCCAAATTCTTCCACTGTTGGGAGCACAAACTCAGTTCCGCTCATCGTGCTACGTCCAGTTGGGTTCGCCATAGTAGGGATGTTATTCTTTTGTCAGCACAGAGCCGATTCCAGGTTCTGGGATGACGAGGGCGACTGAAGCATGAAGAGTTCAAGAGACGAATGGGTCTGGAGTTTAGACTAGAATAATGTACAGTACATGAAAGTAAAAATGGATTATATATTAGAGTCCATAGGAGTGATTAAGGTGCTATGTCAACACTGAACAGTTAGGGTAAATGAGTAATAAATGCAGGGGTAAAGATGTAAAGGAGAACGATCAACAACCTGATCATGAAAGTAAGGAGTTAATTAGAGATCGTGAAAGTAAGGAGTTCATTAGAGATCAGGAGTGGTAACAGGAGAAAAAGAGGAGTAGAGATCGGGTTACAGGTGTTCGGGTTCTATCGGGTTCTGGATTTCATGACACATGGTCTGAGAATATATTTTGATGCTGTGGGCACTCGGAAGATTGATTATAGCACGGGTTGACTTTATTTGGCACATTGGACCGACTCATTTGTTCTTTTCATTCTCATGACCTCTTCAACACTAAGACTCCATGCCAAAAGATATCAAAATACCAATTGAAAAATATCCTGATGACCCTGATCCAATGATCACATCCACAGCAGATGATAAGGCACTCAACGGCTGCAAAATCTCATCTTGCTGGGTGAAATGGGCAACAATGGAATCAGTGAAGGAGTCGCTTACATTGGAAAACAATGGCACCAAAACTTTTGACAACATCAAGGAAGACGATGTGGGTGTAAATGACAAGGTCGAGTCAAATCCTGCAGAAGTGATGGGAAAGCACATTCAGAAACCAACAACAAGATATACTGGCTTTTGGTGGCACAGAGACAATGCTTGCTGGCAGTCAGACAAGGAATTTAGCTAGATTTTGCTGGAATTGTGTTCATCATTTGCTTTGGAAGTTGAAAAGTGTGTATTGAGGAGCCAAGCATGTTTTAAGCTGATTTTCAAGTCTTTTTCGAACCAGTGGACCAATTCAACAAATGCCTGCATGATGTGTGACCTCGACCAAAGTTTATCATTGACACAGGGGTGCATGATGTGTGACTACTGAATTGAATGAAATAGTTGCGAGCGCAGCGAGCAATTCTTCAGTCACGTGCGAGGGAGAGGGTGAAAAGGGGCAGTAAACAAGAACAAATTCGTCAAGATTGATGGCGACGAGTGGGGCAGCGAAACGCCCAGAACTTGGTCATTTCTTGCTCTGCTATTCCAGAAATTTAACTGTGAGCTTTTCAAGTATAAAGGAATAGTATTCCCAGCTGGAAACTCAAATGGACTCCAAACAGATGTGTTTCGATTTTCAGCCCGTTTTTTCATGCCACCGCGTGACTAGTGTGTGACTTCTCGGACTGCGAAGCAAGCACCCAGCGCAGCTGCGGATCCATATTACGGTATGTTTGACTGCCTGAAGAACCTATGCATTAAATTTAAATTGAACACAGCTTAGAATACCATGACAGTTCAAAAACTGAGTTGAAGATGTAATTATTTGAATTGGCATTGGGCTACAACTTTTATGCAAATTTTTACAAGTTTCTGGGAGGAGCTATTCATGGCAGCAACTCTGAAAGATACACATGCAGCCATATGAACATCACATGTGTGTGGCAGCATAGTGTAAACAGTGATTCAAGTGAGTGGGCTTACCAGCATGCAGACATGGAAATATCAGTTTTCATATACATAGAAACTGATTTTGAAGGTCAAACTATGAAAACAAGAAAACTAAATAAACTGAAGTTGAGCACAAATAAATTGTACATGGAGCAGAAAAATTGAGGAGTAAAGAGACAACCCTTGCTTGAAGGTAGCTACAATAAAAATAGGGAACTATTTTGGGGCATCACATGAGAGCGACTTTCACAGGCTGTTCTTGGGAAGAAGAAACCTCAGCCAATAACTGGGTTGGTGCCTGTAATTTTCCAAGTGTTGTTAGAGCTCTCTCATAACCTTTTTCAACACTGATCAGCCTAGAGTCAATGGTGGCTATGTCTTTGGCCTGTAATGACTTCTCAAACAATGGTCGAGCATTTCTCCAATGCCTCTCTGCTCCAGATGTGTCTCCTCGCTGTGCTGCTATATCACCGAGGTGCAGCATACAATTTGCCTTCCAACGATGTACATCAATCACTGTGAAGGCCTCTAATGCAACTGTGAACAGATTTTCTGCAGTCAGTTCATCTCCATCGGACAGAAACATATTCCCCAGCCTGCATAGTGCTTTACACATTCCCAACTTCTGTTTCTGTTTCTTTGTAAATACCAGGTAAATAATGGTGAAAGTAGAGGCCCAATCAAAGTTGGCAGGTCCCCAGCAGCTGATATCTGTCATTCCCTCCAAGCATTGAGATGCAATTTGAGTGTATCTTGTCCATGACCATTGCAGACATTTCTTGAAACGATCTTTTGCTGTCAGCAGCTCTCCTTCTCTGAGTTCAAGCTCAGCAAGTATCAGTTCAGAAACAAAAGGCCCCATATGGGATTCAAGGCTACTGAAAAGTGTGTTTGCCTTTTCCAGGTCTTGGAGCACAGCTTGTCTGCCTGCACCAGTGACTATACCAATCTGTGCAATGTTCAGAAGGAGAATGGCAAAGCCCTCATCTTCCTGCTCAGCAGATTTCTCAGATGCAATTTGAGTCAAGACACTTTGAGCCTCTGCATACTCAGATTTTTCCATATGTGTGGTTGCCACAACTAGCATAAGTTCAAAATGCCCTTTACCTCGAGACATTCCACAAAGCCCAAGAAGTTCTTGTGCAGTCTGCAGTAAGAGAAGGCAGTCCTTGAGGTTTCCAAGGTCTTGAACACATATGGCCTTCACCCAGAGTGCATCTGCCTGCCGTTTACAATCTCCGCAACAATTTTGCCAGTGTGTATGCCTCGTTTGCAAGCACCTGGGATGTATTGTGATTTCCTGTCCTCAAGTTGATCAGGGCAAGATCGTTCAAAGTGGAGATCTGTTCTTTCATGTTGTCAATGTCTCTGGCTATTGTCAGGGCTCTGTCAAAACATTCTATCCCTTTAGAGCCATTGTTTGTGTGATTCCAATAGTAATGTCCCA
Organism: Mycena sanguinolenta; assembly: GCA_014462675.1. Classification (NCBI taxonomy): domain Eukaryota; kingdom Fungi; phylum Basidiomycota; class Agaricomycetes; order Agaricales; family Mycenaceae; genus Mycena; species Mycena sanguinolenta. The sequence continues at coordinate 8,655 of JACAZH010000113.1, read as the reverse complement.
ATGCACGATAGAATGTGGCTGCAAAAAGAATCAATACAGGATAAAATATAAGCAGCATATGGACTTGACTCGCCTTCTGGAGCAGGATCATCCAAAAGCTGGCAGTGGGCCTTGGCTTCAGAAGCCAAGAGCTCCCAATCCTTTATTATCATGCTCTGGCTACCTGTAAACAACACTTCAATGGCAAACTGAACTGCTAGTTTATGATCCCCAGATGGAAGTATGGCTTGAATTGAATGCATCAGTGCATGTGAACCATGACCAGCCTTTCGGTCAAAGTCATTCAGCCAGATTGTACATCTTATAGCTTCTGACAAATCAGGATTTTGTGGAGTCAATGCATGGAATAGAACTTGATGTATGTTCCCGAGATTGAGAGTGATGTCCCTCATAATGTTGGTGACCTGGTCAGATCCACAGTATTTCCTGTACATGTCCAAAAGACTTTGGAAGTATTGTTGCAGGGGCTGAACAACAGCTGGCAATACTGGGTAGAAGTGCTGCAAGTATTCCCGGATAGGGACAAGTGATTTCAAACGTTTTTTGTTATCAAGGTATGCCAGTGAGGTGCCAAGCAATACAGACTTGCATGCCTGAATCTGTGGAATCCCAAGATTGCTTTGAATAAGCTCAACATCTGAGAGTCCATCTGGCAGAATGGAGAGGAGCCTCAACAAATCCATGGCCCCAGTCTGAGCAGTGAAACGGGGACTTGAAAGTGATAATGAGATAGATGAATCCAGGTTAGATCGCTTATCTGAGCCTTCAGACAGCAGAGATGTCTTCTCAGTTTCCAACCGAGTCAGGACAGGTGAACATCCTTCAGAAGCAACAAGGTGTGCCATGAGATCCACTGCAAGCGGCATGTTATCAGTGAATCTCAAGAGCTGCTCAATGTCTTTGGGGTCATGATAATCTTCAGCAATTTCTTTGAACATCTGCTGAGCAGCCTCGGGTGACAATGGTGCTAGTGCTGGGAGGAATGGCTTAGTCCACCGAACTTTGGCTGGGTGTTCAGCTCCACGCATTGTGACCTACAAATTTCAGCATCCATATCTGTGCACTGAAATCAACCCACTGACTATCAATGCCAGATGAGGAATGTCAGTCAAGCTTGCAAGCAGATCTTCAGTGCCACTACGAGATTTGAATGGCTCCCAAGTTGTTTCCAGGTTGTCTAAGATCAAGAGACATGATAATTTTCTAGAAAGAGAGCGCAGCACAGCTTTTTGTGAGGTTCTTCTCTGGCTTCAGTCCTAGATGAGCTCCAAGAAAACCAGCAATTTCTAAGCCTGTAGTAGCTGATTCACATGACACAAAGAGCCGGTCCTCATATTTTGCTGTCACATGAGGATAATGCAACACAGCTCTGGCAAGGTTTGTCTTGCCAATACCACCTGGGACCCAAGATGGCAATTCTAGCACATTGCTGATTGAGCATTTGCACAATGTGTGTGACTTCTGATTCACGGCCATGGAAAATCTGTGGCACAGAAGGTAAAAGTGAGAGAGATAGGGAGCTTGAAAGGACAAGCTTCAGTTTTGATCAAAGCCAAGGTTAGGTTCCTACCTTGCTCGAGACTTGTTCAGGGTTTGTATCTGATTTCACAAAAGGTTATAGGGTATCACCACACCAGAAATGAACGTACAGAAGAAGCATGATTGGAAAATGTCGAGCCAGACAGATTTGATATCATTTCCAGCAGTTCAGCATGCATATCTTGAGTCTTTGTCTGCATTTCATTGATATCACGGGACAGATTTGCTTGTGATGTTATCTGTTCACAGGTTGAGCCTCTTGTATTCATTGTGAACATTGGAAGCCTACTGTGAAACTGTCCAGAGCTGACTGCAGCCCAGCCTGACAATCCTTCAGCAAGGCACTCATTTGATTCTGTCGGAAGAAGTGCTTGATCTTGTTGCTGTCTTGTTGTGCTTGCAGGAATGTCAGAATTTTATGAAGTGTTCTAGGTAAATCAGCTACCAATCACAAAAACAAGATAGAGTAAATATATACTCTGTGAATCTACCAACATGTTCCAACATTGTCGCTGGTGGGAGACAGCCGGGAGGCTCAGATTGCAAGTGGAGATTGACAATGGCATAGATGATCCCATGAATATTTTCTGTGAGTTGACAACATTCCTCCTTATTTCTCTTCACATTCTAGGATTTCATGTCAGTTCTGAAAAAAAGACCCTCATCTAAAATTCCACACCTGAAGGGCACGCATCAAAGCAGCTGCAGTGCTCGAGATTGCCTGGACAAATGGAGGGCAAAGACCGTCATGAAGCTCATCCAGGAGAGCGGCACAACAGCGTTCACAGAGGTGACGATGTTGTCAATCAGAATTTCTGTAACACTCGATGGGGGCATCCGGAACAAAAACGATGAAAAGCACAACCACGCAGGCTGAGTATATGTAGCCAAAACAAGACCTACGTCATTCCAATAAAATGCTTTAGATAGAGACCGTATTGCAGCCGACAGATCTAAGTTGGGTCCAAGGCTTGCCAGATTCGAATATCATCATGACAAGGCACTGGAAAACATGCAGTATGCAGTATCGACTCGTCCCACGAAGGGCGACGGATGCGGTTGAACTCCGCATTCACACGGCGGGAGCAGTGCAATCATTTGCCGACTTGATACAGTGCTTGTTGTCGCACTGAACCCAACCGCAACTTCGCAACGAACGATTTGGTCCAGCAGATGATAGGTAGGTGTTCCGTTGAGGAATTATGGCTTCCACGGCGCGTGGGAATTGCGGCGCCTCCGTGGATGGTACAGTGGAAACAAACACGAAAAGGGTTGGATGACTTCGATGAGAAGCTCGAGCGGGAGTAGCCCACTCGTCTTTGGTTCGGTATCAATTCGTGGTCTATTGCAGCCTCGCCTTGGCCACGCACACACGCTTTGCCCACCGTTGGCCGGTGAATGAATTCATGGCTTTCTATCGTGGCGGCACAATTGCACCTCCCACAAACTGGCTTCGAAACCGAATCGCGCGAGCTCACCGGACCAGTTGGAAGCACTTGGAAGCGGAACATTAGATATATATATATACATATACATGGCGATGAAGGAAGCAGTGCCCTTGGACGTGCGGCTGAGGATCAGAAGTACGCGATAGATGGGCTTACGAAGAACCTGTAAAAATGCTAGGATGACGGCAACTACACGGTATCCAACGGCGACTCGGACCTTTTCGGGCTCACGGTCACGAAAATCCGCGAGAGTTTGAAGGTAGAGACGTAATTTGTTCATGTAGGAGTCGCTGGGAACGGGGGAGGTGGGTAAGCTTGTCAGAGGGTAGTAGAAAGGAAATCCAGGGATGTGATCAGCACAGATGCGTCCGCAGCACTGGTCCTTCGGAGAGCAAAGCTAAAAACAAATTCCACAAGCTAAAGAAGCATACAAGATAAATCGGAAGCTAGAGAGAGACGAAAGGAGAACGTACGAATTAATCGGATAGTCAAGAAAAACATTAAGCCAGTAAAAGCGGCCACACTGAACCCGGAAGGGAGCTTCCACCGGCACACAAAAACGGCTGGACAAAGAAATATCGAGGAGCTCGAGGATAAAATTTCCCCTGCAGCTGGATGTTGATCCACCGTGACGACGCAATGTAGGACGATTCCGGAATGTGCCGAACCGCAATGCAACGGCCATTGTACCGCTGTGAGACCGAAGAGTCAATTGTCCGCCTCGGAATATACTGCCAGTGACGCGGTGCGAGGAGCCTGGGTGGCAAAATAGATCTGGGACGTCTGAATTGACTGTGCCGGGAGAAAATGAGTAAAAAATGTTTTTTTTAGGTAGATTACAAATGAAAGGTGTTGCCTTCTACCGGGTCGTGAACGATGACGAGCCGCTATGATCTCCAGTTTCCCCAATTCTCAGCGCATAGATAAGTGGAAGAAGGAAAGAGGCGTCGGCATTATCCGTTGATGCGATCACTCAGCTCGTCTACTTATCTTCTTCGCCTCTCGCCTTTGGTTTTGTTGGCGTTTTTAGATCTGCGAGGGAAGGCCTGCAATGCCTTTGAGGAGCTCATTTCATCTGAAATTCGTTTCCGTCCAAGATCTGCCGGTCCGCGAATATTACTCTCGGAGTCTTCTGCCTCGGTCGCGCGGTCTCATTCCCCTGTTCTTGAGAGACGTACCTTGATATCTGGAAGGGCCACAAGCGGGAACGCGCTCAGCCTGTGTTCGATTCTACAATATCAACCAAGCAGCCCCGCGTGTCGTTCTGGAAGCGACTTTGTACGCTGCAAACAAGCTACTAGTAGAGGTGAAAGTGACGTCTGAATCGAGACCAGTGTGAAATATGTTGGCCTCTCGTTGTATGTGGAGTTCGTGCAGTTGAGAAGGTAGACCTAATGTCTCGGGTCGTGTGAGAAAGCACGCGCATTGCGCAATAGTCTTTTTCGAGTCGAGAGGACGTTCGTTTCCTGACCTCGTCCACTGAACGGGACCTTCTTCGTCCTCGCCCTTGCAGAGTTGTCCCCGTGGGATCAGAAATAACGGGGGCTGCCTCGTTCCTCAGGGCTCAATGATTCCCGGTTCACCAACCCGCGATTTTCCCGATGTCGACTGTTGCAAAAAGCTTGTATTTTCTTTTTGGTTTACCGATTGCCATCCCCGTACCTGGCGCTGCTCGACCGTGTGCTGGCACCGCGACACTCGGGGAAAGCGACTCGGAGGGCTCTTCTTATTATCGGAGAGCTCGAGATTTGAAACGTATCCTGCACACAGCAATATGGCAAGCGAGGCTTGGTTGCTCCAACGTGTTTTTTTTCAGGAGGACTTGACACCTTCGATTCTTATCTCGGTCCTTTTTCTTCCCAGCGGTTATTGTGGGTCGTGGTCGTCGATGGCCGTCGGTGAGGGCAATGGACGTGGACGTGGTTCATCTCTTGTTTTCCGCTCTTTGTCCCGGTAATCGAGTGCAAACGCCGTCCTCGACACAGCGAGCGTAATCTCGTATTTTGTGAGCTATTTGATGCGTCCCAGTGCGTATATCGCCTCACTTTCTAACGGTTCCTCTCCCTTTGCAGTGTTCGATTCGTGACTTGTTCACGCCGCAGCCCTTGACCCACTCTTTCGCTGCTGTTTCGCCTTCTGCGTCGTGCTCCACAGCTGCCTCCCGGCTTCGAGCAGCGCGTTTTGCCGCGTTTGCATGCCTGGGTGGTCCCCCGAGAAGTTAAGGAACGTGGTTCGAGGGCGAGATGTGGGGCTTGTGGAGGGACAGGTATAGCTTGATGAATAAGACAGCGAGGGATGGAGGGGATTTGGGGTCCGGTGTGTCAAGCGGAGCAACCACGAGCTCCGAGAAAATGATTCCTCCCGTCCGTTCATCGCCACAAAGACCAGTGGATTGCCGGGATGTGCCGCCTCCTGTACCCCACCCCCGCCGCCGGTCACTCACGCGGCGATCTTCATTTTCTGCGCCGTGCTTTGGGACCGAACCCCCGCCGGTCAGCGTTCGCATTTCCACGAAGCAGGTGGGTCGTACCTTCGCAGACTCCGCCCCTCTGTCGTGTTTGGGGTCCCCTCGGTGTTGCTGAGTTGGGGGTGCACGGAGACGGCTGAGTCAACTCCCGGAAGGATACAAGCCTGGAGAAGCTGTTGTTCCAGTGCCGTTCCTCGTTAATCCCAGCAAACACGAGCACGGTACATTGAATAGGCCTGCCAATGTCTTTCATGACAGCCCCCAGTCCCATTGTCACAATCCCTCACTGGGAGCCCTAGACCCTGGCTGTCGGGCAGAGGGGGGCAGCGGACACAGCAGTTCGTACTTATAACGAATACCACTGAAGGGTGATGTGTAGGTTGAGGGAGAAAGGGCGACAACACAACGACTTGCCCTTTTTTGTATCAAGCGAGGGACTGGAGAGAACATCGATAATTCCAGCAGGCGGTTCAGTCCAGAGATGACCGATTGAGGAGTCAGAATAACAACCAGTCGAACACAAGACCAGAATAAGACGAAATCCAGCTCTTAGTACTTTGCATCGTCGGCGATTACTTCGGCTCAGCCGTTCTACAGTGTACTTCGCTCTGAGTTTCAACCTGATCCAAGATTGTGCAGCCAGCAAATTATACAAAGTCGCGTCCCTACAGAGATCCGGTTAGATTATTGTCTTTCCTTGTCTGGTCCATTGTTATGAACACGCACGCCAGATGGCGGGAGTCAGATGGTGAGAGCAAGGTGAGAGTCGGAAAGAGGTAGAAAGAGAGTCCGATCGGTGGCGCTGCAGGCCGCTGATGGCCGGGGCAAAGTCTTCCTCCTGCTCTCGACTTTCATCGGCAGTGTCGCCTCTTTGACTCACAGCGGCAACCGACTTCACTTTTGGGAGGATTTCATAGTTTTGTTCTCTCCTAGTTCTCCAAAATTGAGCCGTGAATGGCTACTCTATCTCAAGCGAGTCGCGTGAGTCTTGCCTGAGTTCTTGCGATCTCATTTTTGCTCAGTGGACCTGAAGCTCTGCCCTTTATGCTACGGCATCCTCTGGAGTCCGGAGGCGCATGGTGACAAACCATCGAAGAGCATGTATAAACAACCTCGTTGGCGAGGAGATCCAGCGGTGGCGATCTCGACGACGGCGCGCCGGCGTCCTAAGCGTTCCAGCGAATGAACCAAGCAGGCCCGTGGTCCGCTCACTGGTTGCCCCCACCGATTCACTCGCATGCGAGCGCTCCTTGCTCCTCGCGAACCGCACTATCTAGTCGCCGTGGCCACGTCGCACGTCCTCCACACCGGCCAGCAAACCGGGTTGAGTCCCTTCCGGCAGCTGTACGCGTCTGCAACACCAGAAATTCATCCACGACGCGTCCGACAACCCACGCCTCGTGCGCGAACTCCTCTCGCTCTGCGCTTTCGTGAAGACGTGGCGCCCACGCCCTCGCGGACGCTCCGCGCATACACAAACATCCCCACCGAGTCCGCATCCAAAAGCGAGAGCAACTCGGCCTCATACCTTTTGATTTCTTTGAATTCGGGGTTGGCGCAATACCGGCTCACCGCTGGTCCATCTCGGGATCCCACTGCGATGCTGTCCAAATCTACGTCAGGGCTGTGCGTAGCGGACCAACTTATCCTCGCACACCCTCCCCGCGTCTGTGATGCCCTGCCGTGCGTACATATCCTCTCCACCACGTCGCGACCACGCTCGACCTTTCAGCGGCAACCCCGCAACTATCTAGCCTTAGAATTCGCCCCTTCGTCCTCAGCGCTATCAGCGCACTCTCCGGATGCACCGATAATGGACATTCCGCGTCGTTGCCAACGTACGCCACCCGACGGATTCGTCACGGTATTTCTGATCCCGCCGGGTGCACAGAACGCGACGTACGATCCTCTCGCGCATACGGCCCTCTCACGATATGGCACGCGGAATCTTGGCTCACCCAACACGAATTCCCAGCATTGCTGGATGGCGGCCAGCGCTGGATATGACCTTATTTATCGTTCAAAATTATGAAGTGATGAACAGAGGTGCAGAACAGTAGATTCAGGGCCTTTCTAGGTTATGGTCAGAGGGTTGTGACTGAAATTTAGAGGCTTTGTGAGGTCTGTGGCCGAGGTTTTGACATTTAGCAAGGTTTGAACTCCAAGTTGGATATGAGATAATTGATTGTCAGCCACAAAGTTGCAGTGCGAAGTTTACCTGTCATAACTCGTCATTACGAGGTTGAGTCTGGAAATTGTGTGTGCAATGTCAGAGTATTTCCCTGTTTGGCAGCACCATAATCTTACTGTGATTCTAATCATCGCCTGAAATCAACTGTATTCAGGAGATTTACTAAGCGTAATAATGGCTCGCCTAAGATCAACCATGATTTACCCAAGATCCACCCATGGTTTGCTTATCATTGGCTACAGTTCTCCCAAAATTCACAACTAAAATGGTAAAATATACCTTGATAAATATAGTGAAGCAAATTACAGCAAAAATGCCATAAGACAATAGAAGGGAACAATCACCGGAATTGAACTTGGACCTTAACTCTCACACCCCAACCTTATCCAGCGTTAGAGAGCGAAACAACAGTCATTACCACTAACCCATATTATACATCTTGAGTTTCCCTTGAATAAAGACCTTTACATAGGTTGGAAACAGACAAACTTGTAGTAGATAAGCCTGTGATGAAAACTCTGATGAGTATGCCCAAATTAACATTTTCGGTAGATACATGTTGGTGAAGTGCTGCTTTCACGGCGGTGAGTTGGCATTGGTACAGCCCCCGAGGATCCCACTGTGACACCGCATGCGCACCTTATTTGAGCAATTATTTCAACAAAGAATTCGTTGCACCCTAATTTAGTACTTACCAGGCCTTCCATCTCATCTTGACTCATCTTCGAACCCACCAAACCACGATCAGCAACCGCTGCGCAAGCAAGTCGAGACTACGCGGAGGGACAGCCGCGAGCGCATCGCATGCACGCGGTCGGGGTGCTTTTCAGTGGAATACGCCGTGGCTGGAGAGAAGATAGTGAGTGAGACATGGACCACTCACCATTTCTGACCGTGGAAACAGCTCTCGTTTGGAACTCGCGGCAGGGACGACTTACAGGTGCTTCGTGAGCGTGGATCGTGTGCTGTGTGGTGAGAACCCGGCACCTGCAAGTGTCCTGTTAACGGCG
>JACAZH010000112.1:0-62149 GCA_014462675.1 Mycena sanguinolenta | reverse complement strand
TCGAAGCGGAGAGAGCGCGGCATATCACGTCGTGAAATCGCGCAGTTGTTGTGGTAAGGTCACAAGAATTCACAGCTTTTCTCGCATGCCATGCTCTGGCAAGATGTCAGCTAAGAAAATACGAATTTTAGGAACGCACGCACGAGGGCAATCCCCGACCAGAGGCAAGGCACCAACACTCGCAGCCAATTCCTCGAATGCCAGCGTATGGCTTGCAGACAACAGGTCGTGCGTCACGGCTTGATTGTCGGAACAAACACATGTGAAGGCGTCGATGTACGTCGCCTGCCCAGTGCAGATGCTCTAGAACACCATGATGTCTGCATAGCGGTCTATTTCACTATCAAGTCCTGTGCGAGGACGAAGGTGACTCCTTGCCCATGGTACGAGATCGCCAGCTCATCGTCGGGATGTTTGCTATACTCGGTCAACGTCTCGTTGACTCTGTCCCTGCCGACGGGGCCCGCGCGGGTTGCGCCGGGGACATTGTCTGTGCCATTGGTGCTAGTCACGTTGGATCCGGGCTATGCGCGGTCCCGCTCAGACAGTGCGCGAGATCGACGATAGAGAGCTACCGAGAGTACTCACGTACCAGGACATGTCGAAAAACGACTGCGTGATGCTCGTGAACTTGTGCAACGGGGTGATGTATGCGAAGTTCTATGTTTCTAATCCGGGCGCCGAACCACTGGCGCCATCGATTTTTGGCCTGAAAAGGCGGCGCCGATGGTTTTTTGGTCTTTTTTTGGGCTAAAAAGATGGCGCCGATGGTATTTTGCGTTTTTTTTTTGAAATTTTGGCGAAATCGCTGGCGCCGATGGTATGGACCGCGCCGATGGTATTTCTCGATTTACTAAAATTTGGGGGAAAAAATGGCTTCTTTAACAGTCTGGCGGCCGTAAAAGAAAAAAATTGCGAACTCTTTTGCGCCGATGGTTCGTTTTTCCATTTTATAGTGCAAAACCAAGGCGCCGATGGTTATTTGCCTTCTCGTTTTTGAGAATTTTTGCTGAATCAGTGGCACCAATGGTACAGATGGCGCCAATGGTATACCTTTTTGGGGTAGAATTTCAAAAAAATAAACCAACAAAGGTTCTTTTGTGGCTTTTTGGCCCTAAATCATGGTGCCGATGGTAAGACACGTGGGAATGATGGCGCCGATGGTTATTTCCTATTTTGGTCTTTCCAAATGTTGTCTAAACCACTGGCGCCGATGGTATAGACGATGCCAATGGTATAACAAGCTATAGCACTAATTATTCTTTTACAGTTTTTTGGCTCAAAATAATGGCGCCGATGGTAAGGCACGTGGGAATGATGGCGCCGATGGTTATTTCCTATTTTGGTCTTTCCAAATGTTGTCTAAACCACTGGCGCCGATGGTATAGACGACGCCAATGGTATAACAAGCTATAGCACTAATTATTCTTTTACAGTTCTTTGGCTCAAAATAATGGCGCCGATGGTAAGGCACGTGAGAATGATGGCGCCGATGGTTATTTCCTATTTTGGTCTTTCCAAATGTTGCCTAAACCACTGGCGCCGATGGTATAGACCATGCCAATAGTATAGCACTAATTATTCTTTTACAGTTCTTTGGCTCAAAATAATGGTGCCCATGGTAAAGAAACTCGCGGTGTCGATATACTAAGTCCTTTCTTTAAGCTTTCTTTGAGTGTGGACTTAAAATAATGGTGCCGATGGTAAAGAAACTTGCGGTGTCGATATACTATGTTTCTAATCCTGGAATATGACTGAATATTCCACCTTTTTTAGGCCAAAATCGGCGGAATCTTCAGTATTTTCATGTTTTTTTGGGCCAAATTGGCGGAATCTTCAGTTTTTTTTGAAAATTTGGGCCAAATCAGTAGAATCTTCAGTATGGACAGAATCTTCGGTATTTGTTATTTTGAAAGAAATCGGAGACACCTTTAGTATGCACGGTATATTCAGTATTTTTGAATTTGAGCCTGAATTTAAAAGAACAACTCACCTCTTTAACGTTCTCACTATTGTTAAAGAACTAATATTGTTCAACGTAACTCACTTTAACAGCCTCCCTACCTTTAAAGAACCAATGTTATTTAACTCTTTAACACTCATCACACCCTTAAAGAACTTTTTTTTTTGCAATTGGAACAAATTCAGATAAGTGGACAGACTCATGCGAGGCTGACGGTTTGAACTTGTATCTGCAGTGCGCACTACTGCAAATACAAGTTCAAACCATCAGCCTCGCATGAGTCTGCCCACCGTACATGCAATAAAATATAATACATGACGGAACCAGCAACGCAAACGAACCAACAGCCCAAACGAAAGAGATGCGGTGTTTTTGAGAACGGCCGCCGTTCATTTTGGGGCACTAGTGCCCACTCGATGTTTTCGAGAACGTCTCCGTTCCGGCGTGAGCTGAACGTCAAAGCTCCGAGGAGCTGAATCCCGGCTACTTGCTGACCCCCGAGAGCAACGACACGTTGGCTAACATCCAAGCGTGTTAAAAAAAAAGCGCATAAAAAAGGCCTGAAACAATTACAATAATCAGCATGGCGAACAGGGAGGGGAGCGTACCATCCTGTGTGTGAGGTGGAGGGAGGACATGACCTGCAGATCATGCCCTCCTTCCATCTCACACACAGGCGACCAGCTGCGTCGAACGCGACAGTCAGGTCGTGGGGCCATGGATTCCGGCGTCGAAAGGCCGGGTGGCACACGGAGCGTGGCGCTGTGTCGGAAACGGTGGTGGCGGGCGTGAGTCGAGCGGCGCAGACGGCAGCATGGGAATGCCCAGTGCGGTAGGGAACTACACAGCTGTAAGTAAGATACAGAATAAACAAATAGAAAAGAGAACGCACCAGTAGCACGTTCCAAAAAGACAGCCGGCGACGTCGAGCACAGCGATGTCGAGAAAAGCAACGGCGCTGTTGAGTGCAACGGGCGTCGAGAAAAGAAACGGGGGCGTCGAGGGTCGCAACAGCAGCTCCGGGAGCGACGACGGCGAGAGACGAAGGCGCGGCGCCGACGTCGGGTTGTACCCTTGCCGCCGCTTCCACCCTCGGCCATGGTGGGTCTGAGGTGAAAGACGACGGCAAGGCGCGAACGCGGAGTGGCGCGGCGGTGTCGAGAAGCGCAGTGGCACGCGCGAACGGGGTGACGGCGTCGAAAGCAGCGACGGCAGGCACGAGTCGGGTGGCGCAGACCCAGGGTAGCACGGCGGCGTCGAAAACGGCGGTGGAATCCGCGGGCGCTGCGGGAGATTCGCGAGTCGGCGTCGGAAACGGCGGGGGAGTCGCCGAAACAGCGGCAGCGGGCGGGCGTCGGGTGGCGCGGACGCAGAGTAGAGTGGCAACGTCAAAAAACCTGGTGGCACGCAGGTGGGGTAGCGAGGGGCGCGGCGTCGTCGAAAGGGACGGCGACAACGCGAGGGAGGCGCGACGTCGTCGAAAAAGCCGGTGGCACGCAGGTGGGGTAGCGGGAGGGCGCGGCGTCGTCGAAAAGGACGGCGACAACACGAGGGAGGCGCGACGTCGTCGAAAAGGCCGGTGGCACGCAGGTGAGGTAGCGGAGGGGCGCGGCGTCGGAAACAGCAGCGGCGGGCGTGTGTTGGGCGACACGGATCCGGGACGGCGGGGCGGCGTCAAAGAACGCGGTGAAACGCGCGAACGAGACGGCGCGCGACTAGGGTGGCACAGACGGAAGATAGCGCGGCGGTGTCGAAAAGCGCGGTGGCACCGGGTTAGACGACGGCGAGGGCCGAGGCGCGGCGCGGACGCGTCAGGCGGCGGCACGACTCGAGTGGCAGGGGCGCGGGGTGGTGCTGCGTCGAAAGGCCGGTGGCATGCGCGTCGGGGCGCGGCGACGTCGAAAACGGCGGGGGGACGCGCAAGCAGGGCAGCGGCAGGGCGGGGGTGGCACGGAGTCGGAAACAGCGGCGACGGGCGTGCGTGCGTCGAGGGGCGCAGACGTGGGAGGGCGCGGCGACGTCGAAAACGGCGGTGGCACGCGTGGTGGCGCGGACGGCGAGGGACGAAGATGCGGCGGGGACGCATTGAGTGGCAGCGGCGAGGTCGAGAAGCGAGACGGCGGGGCGTACGGAACTGCGCTGCTGCATGTAAGATACAAAATAAATAAATAGAAAAGGGGACGCACCGGAAATTCGTTCAGTGAATACAGCGAGTCAATAGACGGCGACCTCGAGCATAGCCCGGTGGCACCGGGAGCGACGACGGCGAGCAAGAACGGCGGGGACGCGTCAGGGAGGAGTGTGAACGGGGCGTGTAACACCCCGTTGACGCGTCGAGTGGGCGGCGACGTCGAGAAGGGAGACGGCGGGGCGTACATGGTGGTTTGGAAGAAAGAGGGAAAGAAGCGTGGTGCGTGAGAGAAATAAATAACACGTGTCGGATCTCGGACCGCAGAGCCGCGGTTACGTGGCTCGCCTAATGCGGACATCTTTCGCTTCTCACACCCACCTCCTCGACACCGGACGCCTCCCTGCGCGCCGTCGCCATCGTCATCGCCGTCGCCTTCGTCGCTGTCGTCGCCTTCGCCTTCGCCGTCGCCGTCGCCGTCGCCGTCGCCATTGCCTTCGCCGTTGCCTTTACCACCGCCGCCGTCGCTGTACCTGTTCCAACGCCCGTCGCTGCTTTTTCTGCGGCTTTCCTTGTTACTTGCTGCTGGTCATCAAGATCACCCAGCTCTTTAATATCCTTGTCTCCCTTAAAGAGCTTTGGTGCTCATATCCAAGGGCTTTTCTCTTTGATGCTGGTGTAAGTTCTTTTTGACTTTCTTACGGTGCGCTCCGGAACGGGCGCCGTGTGGACGATAGAAACCGACGGGTCCCCCGCACCTACCCACGCGCCCCAACTCGCGCGTCCGTCGTCGTCGTCGTCGCCACCGCCGCCAACTTTGGTAAGCAGTACCCAATTTCTCATTGTTTTTAAATTCTAATATTTTCGCTTTGAATCAGGCGTGGCATAGCCCGATTCAAAGCCCCGAATACCCGCACGTACTCCCGTGTCCCCGACGCCCGTGTACGTCGTGGCTACCGTCGCCGCTGCTGATTACGGTGAGTAATATACATATTGTCAATTCTTTTCTCTCCCGGCGGTCAAATCTCGTCCAATCCAGGCGAGGTGTGGCTCAAATGAACGCGTCGAGTCCCTCGCAGCTCACCACGCGCCCCTACTACCGCGTCCGTCGTCACCGCCGATGCCGACTTTGGTGCGTCATCCAATATTTTCAGATTTTTCCCTTCTGAAGTGGATTTCTTAGCCGTTTCCTCGCCAATTCAGACACGGCGGGCCTGAGATCGAAGGGATATGTCCCCCGCGTCGTCCTCCACCTTTTCGACGCCCGCGTTCGCTACCCACGTCGCCGCCGACGCCGACTTTGGTGCGTCATCCTCAATTTTCGGATTTTTCCCTTCTGACGCGGATTGCTCAGCCGTGTCCTCGCCGCTTCAGACGGGGTGGGCCTCAAGTCCACGGGACGTGTCTCCCGCAGTACCCTCTGCCTCATCGATGCCCCGCGCTCTCCGTCCCCGCCGCCGTCGCCGCCGACTTTGGTACGTCCCCCATTATTTCTAGATTTTCACCTTTTGAAGGTCATTTCTCAGTCGTTTCCTTGCCGATTGACCTGGGGTGGACCTCAAACCCATGGGACGTATCCCCCGCAGCACCCACCCCCTCGTCGACGCCCGCGCTCTCCTTCTCCGCCGCCATTGCCGCCGACTTTGGTACGTTCGTCAATATTTCTACATTTTAACCTTCTGAAGCTAATTGCTCAGTCATTTTCTCGTCGATTCACCTGGGGTGCTTCTCAAATCCACGGGACGTGTCCCCCGCAGCACCCACTTCCTCGTCGCCGGCCGCGCTCGCCGTCCCCACCGGCGTCGCCGTCGACTGAGGTGTGTTATTATAATATTCGCTGATTTTTTCTTTCTGAAGCCAATTTCTCAGCTCTTTTCTTAATTATTCAGCCACGGTGGTCCTCAAATGGAAGGGACATGTACCCTGCATCGCCCTCTGCTTCGTCAACGCCCGCGCTCGTCGTCCCGCCGCTGCCCCTGCCGACTTTGGTGCGTTCTCCGAAATTATTCCAAATTTCACTTTCTGAAGCTTGTTTCTCAGCCGTTTCCTTGCGGATTGAGCTGGGGTTGGCCTCAAATGAACAGGATGTACCCCCCGCAGCATCCTCTGCCTTGTCGCCGCCCGCGCTCACTGTCCCCGCCGCCGTCGGCACCGATCTTGGTGCGTCCTCCAAAATTTCTGGATTTTCTGATTCTGATGCTCGTTTCTCAGCCGTTTCCTCGCTGATTCACCCAGGGTGGGCCTCAAATCAACGGGACATGTTCCCCGCACCACCCTCCGCCTCATCGACGGCCGCGCTCGCGACCATTGCCGCCGTCGCCGCCGACTTAGGTGCGTAATGGCTGAAAATTGGAATTTTTTTTCCTTCTAACTGACCCATCTAGCTCAGCTTGTCGAATCGGGCACCCCGTTTCTCTGCACCCCGAGCTCACGCACCGTGCTCCGAGTTCCGAGTTCATGGCCGTCAGCAACGTGTAGCATGTAATGCACGCTGCCTGCTTGGTTGGTACTTTGCGGGCATAGGTGCATGTAACCTGTGTAGTGCGATGCGGGCAGCACGTTGGTGAGTTCTCGTATGAAGTATGAATCTGTATTAGAGTCGTGAAACTATGTTTATTTAATACAAATGTTATTGAAGTGTAAGATATAACGAACAAATGAGAAAGGAATGACTTATCCAAGGCCAAAACTCTTTAACGGTGATAAAACTGTTAAAGAGATAAGTTGTTTAACAGTGGCAAAAACGTTAAAGAAATTGGTTCACTATTGATAGCTATTTCTGTGGTAGTCAGAGCTTATTTTGTGACTAGCTTTAGCTGAAAAACTTATTCATTGGGATTCTGTGTTTGTTGGTGACTACTAAATAGGGTTACTAGGGGTCTGTAGGGTCGTAGGGGCTAACCCTAGATTAGGGTTCCATTCACCAAGGCCAGTGGGAAGCTAGGTGGGTTAGGCTACCCACCTGGCTGTCAATACCATGCCATACAGCAATAGGCGTCCAGGACGCCCATCACTGGAGGGAGAGCAGAAGTCACATGCCTGTCTCGATACAAATTCGTATCCCAGTCAATACCAGCTATGCGGTGATAGGGGTCCAGGACAAAAGTTGCATGCCTGTGTCAATGCAAACTCATCCCAGTCAATACCACCCTATACAGTGATGGGCGTCCTGGACGCCCATGACTGGAAGGAGGACAAAATCCATGCACCTGTCTCAATGCAAATTCATTCATATCCCAATGAATAGCACACTGTAGAGGAAACAAAAGTCACATATCTATGTCAATGCAAATTCATTCATATCCCAATGAATAGCACACCGTAGAGTAAACAAAAGTCACATACCTGTGTCAATGCAAATTCATATCTCAGTCAATACCACCCTATACAGTGATGGGCGTCCTGGACGCCCATGACTGGAAGGAGGACAAAAGCCACACACCTGTCTCAATGCAAATTCATATTCCAATGAATAACACACTGTAGAGAGAACAAAAAGTCACATACCTGTGTCAATGCAAATTCATATCCCAGTCAATGCCACACTATACAGTGATGGGCGTCCTGGACGCCCATGACTGAAAGGAGGACAAAAGCCACACACGTGTCTCAATGCAAATTCATATCCCAATGAATATCACACTATAGAGAGGACAAAAGTCACATACCTGTGTCAATGTAAATTCATATCCCAGCCAATGCCACACTATACAGTGATGGGCGTCCTGGACGCCCATGACTGAAAGGAGGACAAAAGCCACACACCTGTCTCAATGCAAATTCATATTCCAATGAATAACACACTGTAGAGAGAACAAAAAGTCACATACCTGTGTCAATGCAAATTCATATCCCAGCCAATGCCACACTATACAGTGATGGGCGTCCTGGACGCCCATGACTGAAAGGAGGACAAAAGCCACACACCTGTCTCAATGCCAATTCATATCCCAATGAATATCACACTGTAGAGAGGACAAAAGTCACATACCTGTGTCAATGCAAATTCATATCCCAGTCAATGCCACACTATACAGTGATGGGCGTCCTGGACGCCCATGACTGGAAGGAGGACAAAAGCCACACACCTGTCTCAATGCCAATTCATATCCCAATGAATATCACACTATAGAGAGGACAAAAGTCACATACCTGTGTCAATGCAAATTCATATCCCAGTCAATGCCACACTATACAGTGATGGGCGTCCTGGACGCCCATGACTGGAAGGAGGACAAAAGCCCACACACCTGTCTCAATGCAAATTCATATCCCAATGAATATCACACTGTGAGAGGACAAAAGTCACATACCTGTGTCAATGTAAATTCATATCCCAGTCAATGCCACACTATACAGTGATGGGCGTCCTGGACGCCCATGACTGGAAGGAGGACAAAAGCCACACACCTGTCTCAATGCAAATTCATATCCCAATGAATATCACACTATAGAGAGGACAAAAGTCACATACCTGTGTCAATGCAAATTCATATCCCAGTCAATGCCGCACTATACAGTGATGGGCGTCCTGGACGCCCATGACTGGAAGGAGGACAAAAGCCACACACCTGTCTCAATGCAAATTCATATCCCAATGAATATCACACTATAGAGAGGACAAAAGTCACATACCTGTGTCAATGTAAATTCATATCCCAGTCAATGCCGCACTATACAGTGATGGGCGTCCTGGACGCCCATGACTGGAAGGAGGACAAAAGCCACACACCTGTCTCAATGCAAATTCATATCCCAATGAATATCACACTGTAGAGAGGACAAAAGTCACATACCTGTGTCAATGCAAATTCATATCCCAGTCAATGCCACACTATACAGTGATGGGCGTCCTGGACGCCCATGACTGGAAGGAGGACAAAAGCCACACATCTGTCTCAATGCAAATTCATATCCCAATGAATATCACACTGTAGAGAGGACAAAAGTCACATACCTGTGTCAATGCAAATTCATATCCCAGTCAATGCCGCACTATACAGTGATGGGCGTCCTGGACGCCCGTGACTGGAAGGAGGACAAAAGCCACACATCTGTCTCAATGCCAATTCATATCCCAATGAATATCACACTATAGAGAGGACAAAAGTCACATACCTGTGTCAATGTAAATTCATATCCCAGTCAATGCCACACTATACAGTGATGGGCGTCCTGGACGCCCATCACTGGAGGGAGGATAAAGATCACACACCTGTCTCAGGGTAAGTTCATATTCTAGTCAATATCACACTGTAGAAAGGATAATGCAAATTCATATTCCAGTCAATATCACACTGTAGAGAGGACAATGCAAATTCATACATCAGCCAATGCCACATACAGTGATAGACATCCAGGATGCCCATCACTGCAGGGAGGATAAAAGTCACATACCTGTCTCAATGTAAATTCATATCCTAGTCACTATCACACTGAATACCACACTATACAGTAAGGGCGTCCTGGACGCCCATCACTGGAGAGGAGATAAACATCACACACCTGTCTTAGTGCAAGTTCATATCCTAGTCAATATCACACTGTAGAGAGGACAATGCAAATTCATATATCAGCCAATACCATAACTACACAGTGATGGGCGTCTAGGATGCCCATTACTGCAGGAAGGATAAAAGTCACATGCCTGTCTCAATGCAAATTCATATCCCAGTTGATACCATGCTATGTATAAATTGTATTACTTCTGCAGATGGCTGTTCTAGACACCTATCAAAGGGGGGACATAACTTACACATTTGTCAGAACCTGAGTACAGTGATGGGCGTCCCAGACACCCATCAACAGAGACAGAACTAAACTCCCATGCTTGTCCAACCCAAGTACAAGTGTGTGTTTGTATGCACAAATTATATCAGTTGCACTGGTAGCTGTCCAGAATGCTTGAAAGAAAAACCTATATCTCCTTAACAGAATGTTTGTATAAGGTGGGGTGACTTGTTACATGGCCTGCGAATTCAGTAGCAACGGAATCGGGATGCTTGCTTTAATAAGAAGTCAATTGATATCTCAGCAACAGCTTTACCAATCAAGGTGATTCAAGTGGTACAAGTTTTGGCAATATGGTACAATGTATTCTGCCTAGAAAGGAAATATCATATTAGGCTGTGAATTGATATTTCAACAACCACTGCACCAATGAAGGTAATTCAAGATCAGCAATACAGTACAATAAATTCAGAACCTCTTTACCTAAATAGCCAATTCATTGATGGCTGTGTGGAAAATGCTGGAAATATTCCAGGATGTAGATATCATTTATAGAAGGATTATTCTATTTGGCGCCTCGGGGCACTGCTTACAACTGCAACGCCTCTTCTATTTTGAGTAATATCCCGGTGACTAGGTTTAGGTGAATGCCGGCTGTGTTAGACTCATCTGAAAGACAGACGAGTGGTATTAAATATCAAATAATTGATTTTTCACCAACTCCCTTGTTTAGTACCTCGTTGAAATATTCTCAGATTTTTTGAGCATGCTTCCGGGAGGATATAAATGTTTCAAGGATGCCTCGGACAATGTGGCGGTGTCACAGAAATTGTCACAGAATTTTCCATTTGATTTATCCTGCATACTGTAGGGCTTGAGTTGGTAAGTGATTTTGCATAGCAATACTCTGAAAACATATGCAACTCCCTCATTTTTCTCGCAAGTAGCGGGCTGTAAATGAATCAATGGTGAGTCACTTTTTCACATCTGGGCTTATGTCAGTACATGGCGCTGTGCGCCTCCCGGTGAATTGCCTAGAGTGTAAAGGGGCGTCAAATTTGTAAGCAGAGCCCCGGGGCACCAAATAGAATCATTCTTTATAGAAACAACTCTCTGTTAATGAAGTTTTTGATTGGATCAACAGTTGGGCTTTAAAACACAAAATACTTGACTGGAGCTGGCAATAAATGAGGCTGAGAAACAAAAAAATCTGAAAATATTACAAGATATAAAGCTTATCTAGGCAAGCAATTTCTATATATAAACATGGGTGATGGCATTACTGGTTGGGCTGAAAATTGCCCTTTTTTTGGCTTTTAGACAGCCAATAATTGATATCTTAGTAACCACTAGATGGTTTCCCTTGAGTCCAGGATCATTAAAAAGCTGCTGAAGAACTCTAAACCCTAGATATATTTCTAGAGTTAGGATTAACCCTAATCTAGGGTTAGGGTTAGCAGACCTATTTCTAGGGTTAGGGGTAGAACAGACTTAGGGTAAATGTAGTCACTGGATGTGACTAGGGCTAAGGTGCAACATGTCCTTCCTCTATGATGATGTACTGGGGGGGCCAGTGGGGTGACTGGTGCGGCGCAGCGCACCGGTTACCCCCACTGGCCCCCCCAGTACATCATCATAGAGGAAGGACATGTTCCTAGAAAAAAAAGTCAAAAGTCAAGTAGCTATCACTTGTGAGCTGTCTTAACTGTTGTAACTTGCACAATAGATCAACAGGAGAGACAGAGTGGGTGTTCACAACAAAGAATGGCATATTGTCACTGAAAGATGAATGTACAAAGGGTAGATATAAAGAAAATCTGTCTGTATGTGTATCAGTTATCACTTTGTACAATTAAACATGAATGTTATGCCTATATGGTGTGAAGCTGTTGAGATGAGACAAACTCACAAATTATGGTTGCTGCTGTATAATAGCTAGCAAGGCTAGAGTAAGCCATAGCGTAGTCAAGATATGTTGCTGTATAATGACAAACACATATAATGCCTGAGTGACATTGCTCTATGATGCTGTATGATGGCAAACATAGTGGACGTCCCGTCCATCACCGCAGTGCCATTTATGATGGGCTTTTAGGGCCACAATTTCAGCAGAGGCACCTGCCATGTTCTATGCAGGAAATTAATTTTTTTGCAGCAGCAAATGGCCAAGTAAATGCGTACAACAGCAACCAGAATTGGAGTGGTTGGATGGGACGAACAGCTTGGAGTCCTCAACAGCAATCATGTAAAGAGCTTTGCTGAGATGCATATTGTCATAAGCAGGTGGTCAAGTGAATGGAAACAATATTCCAGCCTATCCAAAGGATCTGAGAACAAAAAGTTGCCCAATATACCACTCTAAACATGAGTTTTTCTGAGTGACATTTTTCGTTTGTTTGATGAATAGGAGGCCAACCAGACCAGTGAGAGTGAAATAGAGGCCAGAAATGAAAAGAGGCAAGAAAATAGTACAAGATAGATCTTTGGTTGAAGTGATTTGGTGGAGATTTGACCAGTTGGTGATTTTGAGCAGGTATGTTCAACCACACTTTAAAGGCATATAGTATGGTCATACTCAAAATCACCAACTGACCAAATCTTGACCAAATCATTTCAACCAAAGCTGTATCTTGTAGCATTTTCTTCCCTCTTTTCATTTCTGGCCTCTATTTCACTCTCACTGGTCTGGTTGGCCTCCTATTCATCAAACAAATGAAAAATGTCACTCAGAAAAACTCATGTTTAGAGTGGTATATTGGGCAACTTTTTGTTCTCAGATCCTTTGGATAGGCTGGAATATTGTTTCCATTCACTTGACCACACTCCTGTGACTTTGGGCAGCATGAAATATCATCAACACACATTTCACACTTGATCAGTGTAAATCATGAGTCTGTGAGAAGGTCCTGCAGTACATGTGCTCTAGAAGGGTTAGTATAGTCTAGAATACACTAGAACATCATCCAGAACTGTTATCAGACCTTGGGATCTCTTGAAATCAGGGAAAGATTAGATTTTTTGATCTTGTTAAGATAGTGCTGTTGTAGCTCTCAAGACCTGATCTAGGGTGTCAGAGCTGTTCTAAGTAGTGCTCCAAGCAATATGATGTGGTTGGAAGCTATAGATATCACATACTGGACAACATATTGTGTATTGATTGATTATCCAGCATTTTCACCATTTATAGCTGCATTACAGTGCTCTATTAGGCTGGAGAAGGCCCTTTAATTCATAAAAGATGTAAAACATTGGACCTGTGAAGTTAGATCATCCAAAACGGTCAAACATTGAGCAAGATAGCGAGATTTTGGCATAATTTCCTTATTTGGATGCGAAGCGTTAGTGTCCCAAAGAGGAAGACGCTCGAAATCCTTCTGATCCCTAACCTCATGTTGTAGAGCTCATCAAGGGCTACAAGATTCATATACAACATTTTTTGATCCAATGGCTGGTTGGCCTGCAAAATACAAAATAATTTTTGAAAGCCAGCGCTTTTGAAGCATATCAGTGGTCTATTGACTTCAATACTGATTCTTGAAGTGAATGGACTACCTTTACTGACTTGAAGCCAATAGATCACTAACTGAAGTTAATACATTGCTGCCTTGAGGTCAATAATCCACTTGCTGACTTGAGTTATTGAAGTCAATAGATTACTGACTGAAGTCAATACATTGTTGCCTTGAAGTCAATAGATTACTGAATTGAACTCAATGAAGTCAATATACCACTGAATTGAAGTCAATGAATCACTAACTGAACTCTATATATTGAAATCACTACACTACTGAATCAAAGTCAATGCAACTAAATTGAAGTCAGTGAGGTCAATACACTAGTGAATTGAATTTTGAAGTCAATGGAGTTAATGAATATCACTGACTTCAAGTCAATAGACTCTGTAGATTTACTGAGTATGTCAATAGACTGCTGAATTGGAGTCAATAGAGTTAATGGATAGCTGACTTAAAATTAATAGACCATCAAATTGGAGTCAATAGAGTCTGTCAATAGCTAACTTGAAGTTAATAGACTGCTGAATTGGTGTCAATAAAGCCAGTAGGTTGAAGTAAATAGATAAAGATCAATAGATTTCCACGACTAACTTGATTACTGGTTTCACTGACTAGTAACCAGAAAAAAACAGTTTCATTACAGATGTCAAGAGGTACCAGTAAAGAGCACCAAGTCAGATCACTCTGGAGTCAATAACTTTATACAGATTGTGAGTTGAATTTACTAGGTAAGCTTTTGTATTGACAATTGGTCAGATTGCTGACAGAAAACGAATATGATTTCTTTGCTGATACTAGAGCATATTAATATTAGTGGTTGGTCAGCAGATGTTTTGCTTATGGTACTAAGTGAGGAATCAATGAAATAAGGTCAGTTGGGCTGATAATAGTATATATAATATGCACTGAAAGCTGCAAAGACTGCGTTTGCTCGAGTATTTTGCATTTTGTGATGCAATGAAGCATCGGATAAGGAAACTTCTTATGTGGTTGGGTTCGTATTGAAAAGGGCTACAACTTTGATTTTTTGGGCTATTTTTAGAAAAATTGCCTTTTTTGGTAATAAAGACTTGCGTTTGCGAAAGTATTTTGCATTTTTCAGCCTAATGAAGTATTGGATAACAAAACTGTTTGTACAGTCAGACTCAGCTAAATGTGCTCTACAACTTTGATTTTGGTCTATTTTTAGACCTATTTCCTTTTTGGGTGGGCCACCGTGCCACAGACCACTGCAAGGTTCTAAATATTCTAACAATTATCAACTGAAAGGCAATTGCTATACCCACAGCTGTTAATATATATTAAACAGGTATATATTGCAAAAATACAATAAATTGTCATTTAAATAGTATTTTGGAAGCTACCCACCATGCCGAATGATTGCCTATCATCCATGTTCACGGGAAACCTGCTGCCGCAGCCTATATAGGGATGTCCGGTGGCTGTACGCTCATTATCATGTGCTTTTGCAAAACATACATATGTTATGTACCATGTTGTTTTGTAAAACATTTACCATACCAGCTGGCAGAGGCAGATTCGTTGACGTGTTTGTTGCTCCCCATTGTGAATGTGTTGTCCACTGGCGCATGCATGTGGAAGAGTGTCATTTGGCAATAATGTAGGTATGTTCATCCTATTTCTTCAGCATTTCATCTCTTCAGCTGCATCTTCAAGCCCAAGCACCAAATCTCCGTCCTTCTCGAGCTTGATCCCCACGTCCAATTCCTGAATGAGGGTCTGGGTGCTGTCTATTTCACGGTTCATCGGCAATGCAACAGCGGCCTCATTCTCAAATGGGGCCAAAGTATTTGTGTTGCTTGCAGACAACTTGACTACCGACTCATTGCTGGTGCGTTGCGTTTCTGGGTCGCATCCATTCAGCTGATGTTTCCAGAGCGGATTATTCATCTGCAACTACTTGAGAACAGTTATGAACATGTTCAATTCTATGAACCATGTTCCTGCAGTCACTGACACCGTGAATACCACTATATGCATCGGAACAGCTCACTCAAGGATTCCGAAACAATAGCTTGGGAGTACCTGGTTGAGATAGGTGAGCTGCAGGCAACTTGGGAAGTCATTCAACCTGCCTTGTTGGCCATGTCTATTCCTCCACAGGAAAATTCTTCGCCTGCACAGGGCGATGTGCAACATACTCTGCAAAATATCTTGGATGCCAAAGTTGATGGTTTCAGAACTATCTGTACATTGGATCTGCATTCGGGAATCGGAATCCACTATTTAGCTGGGTGCTCAAAAATGGGTAACACCTGGTCTTTATATTCACTCAGTGTTTGTTGCTTGCTGATCATCCCAGACAATTTGACTTTTTTGGGCTAGGTTTTCAGAGCATCACTAGGTAGAGATGACCATCTAAGGTCTGGAACTCATCACAGGATTTGACAAAAACCACTTGCAAGTCCCTCGTCTGATCAGCAACGGTGCGGCTTAAGCTTAAGCCACAACATTGCCAACGTCAATGTTGCTTAAGCGAGCATGAAGCCAGCTTTAAGCCAAGCCAGCTTAAGCCAGCATGAAGCCAGCCTGAAGCCAGCTTAAGCCAACTTTTAAGCCATGTGTCAACCAAAAAAAAATTTGATTTGAAATAAACAAGTACATTTAGCCATCCAGTTCTACATCAGCGGTCCAATTGATCCTGGGACCTGGGTGCTCAGACTTGCATTGGTATGCATATAGGGCTGGTGAAACCTAGTAAATTTTTGTTTCTCATTTTCAGCCCCATAATCTTCCCTGAGTCGTTTTCCTCGACTTTGTGTGTCTATATGGCCACCTGGTATGGCATATTTCACAGCTGAGCATTTTTCACTGCCCCAAGCATTCTCACTGCCACTTACAACCAGCCAACTGACATGTGCACACAACTAAGGAGGGCATTACCAGCTGGGCCATCTCACAAATATTCTAGTTATATTTCTTCCTCCTCAAATGTCATGTAAAACAAAGCAGATTGGCAATTGAAATGGGTGCATCTTGTGAATATATTTTCTTTCTTAAACACAAGTTTCACTTAAAGTTTTTGTGACATTGAAGAGTATTTTTGAATTGTGCTGCTCTCTAGCAGCAACAGCTGATCACTTTGGTCAGTTGCAGGCACTATGCTGTGTTTCGATGATGAGCCTGGCACCGAGCCACCCTAGCAATTTTTCATTTTGCTAGCTAAGGACAACCATTTAAATATGAAGTTGAGCATAAATGGCTTATTATTTCAATACGGGAGCTATTACCGGCCTGGGTAGCTAGCTATAAGGGAGATAACGTAGCGTGGAACCCTGTCAGTGTATTCTAGGCGCGACGGCTCTGGTAAAGAGTCGGAGTCCTTCAAAAAACACAAAGGAGACTTTTCGCGAAAGGTGTATTCAACCATCCGGACGGATTGGGGTATGCCGTACGTCCCATAAACCAAGGGCATGATGGAATTAACATTACGAGGCGGGTATCCGGCGTGATTAGCACCGGAGGAACGTACCGGTTGGGCCGGACGAGACAAACCAAGCCATCAAAAGAGTTCGAGTCAAACTTGGTTCCATTGATCGACCGAGTCATGGTGTACAAACAGCATGGTGGCTGCACAAATACATGAATAATGAGGAACGATAGCCGAAGGTGTGCCAAGGAGTGTTGTGCTCGTTCGGGAGGCTATAATTAGCTACTGGGGCTTGGCTTCCGAAGTTCCGTGACTCCAGCGAGAATCGCATCATATGGCTAGTGGATTAGCGATGTCAAAGGTCATTAACTTATTTGCGAGTCCAAATAGACTCGTGCAGTGCAGCAGGAAAGCATGCTGATTATAGATTTCTCTTCTCTTATTCATCGGTTGTTCTATTTATAAAGCAGTCAGGAAGTTATTTATGTTCTGTCATCTATTTGTACCATATTCCGTTTATAGAAATCGTCGTAGCATATATAAAGCCTGTATTAGCTCTAGAGACGCCAGTGGATCGGACCCCTCTTGTTGCTGCAGTTAAGTTTCGCTGGAAACTTCTGTGGTAATCTGATTGTGTCAGGCCATTCGGAGAAACCTCTAGAAGCTATAAAGTTTCTGTTGTTTTTCTTGCAATACATTGTTGGATTGTGATCAGATCTCTTTTACGCGTGAACAAGGGAAACGAATACGGTTTCGGAGCGCATGAATTGGATTTGGATACGAGAGAACTTGGCTCTAGCGAGATTTGAAGTCTTTTGACTTTTCGCGAAAGCCTATTGCAAGAGAAATACTGCGAACTCAAACACTTTGTATGGAGTTACCTTCTCCAAAACCACCTATACAATTGATAAAACCTTTTTAAACAACTTCCCTTTGTTTCTGGAACGCGTAAGCGCCTAGAAGTGATCAGAAGTCGTTTGTCTGTCTTGTAGAGTTGAAAAGGACTTTGCTCTCGGAAGTTTAGCTAAATTGCAGCAGTCTATACTGGACTGGAACCCTGAACTCAACCAAACGAGTGTGTTGTGTGTTGTGTGTGTAGTGTAGTGTGTGTGTTGTGTTCCGAATACCTTTCGCGAATACTTCATTTCACATATATATTCCACCCTAGACGCAGAGCAAACGTTTCATTGACATGGCCAGCCATGTCCTATGCTTGGATTGGGATATACCAGGTGTGCGATGTTCGTGCACTCCAGGTGTTGTTAATTCTTTTTGTTTTGTTTGTGCACAAAAAAATTAACTTGAACTTGTGACTTTTGAATGCATCAACATCTCTTGACAATGGAACTGTCCCGGACCACACAATACCAGGTGCGACTACTAGCCTGTGATATTTACTGAAGATGTTTCATGAGCCAAGAATTTCGCAGCCTCAACTCCAAGCTGAATAGATACGATACTTTCTTATCTTGTCATTATCTTGTGATAAATATCTCGAAATGCAGTACTTAGATTCCGAGTAAATAACAAAATCTGAGCTAGGGTCATATGAATAGGTGTGCTCCCTTTGTTCAGCCATAGACTTTGTGACCAAAGATGCAAAGATATTTCACAACTTACCATGCAGCCATGAAAGACTGAAGCATGATTGAATCCTAATGAGTGTTGTGTCCTTTTCTTTGTGCTACACATGAGAAACTTCAAGTCAAATTTGCATCTGACTTGAACAACCAGTCTTACCAATGGTTGATCAACCTCTGTGGCTCTGGTCGTTTGAGAAGCTTCTCAAACTTACATCACTCTCTTGGCCAAGCTCAGTCTTTTAGAAGAACAACATGACTGCAAAATCAGTGGAAAGTACTGCTCAGATGTGTGCCGTCCTTCAAATGTGCTGTGTGCACCAATCCTGAATTGAACAGTGCGCACTGCACTACACCCATGACTGAGTTGGTGATCATCATCAGCCTGAGTAACAAGCTCCCATAGTGCACAAATGAAGTGATAAAGTTCCACTACAGCCAGCTGAAGTTGCGAACTTATACTGAAAGCAATCAAACTCACACACTTACACAATGCTAAGTGAAAAGAAGTGAAGTACTGAAGTCACGAAAATGGCACTGACTCATTGGACAGGAGTTTTGCCATGCAGTACAGGGATTCAACAAAATGCACTCAGTCTGGACTGCACTTGTTTATGACCACAAAAATGACCCAGGAAAGAAAGCTTATGCATCAAAATATGCGGCAACAGTTTGAGAAGGTTGGTGGCACTTGGCCCAAGGTTGGAGTCAGTCTGGCACAACATATCAAGTCTGAACACCTAGGTCCCAGTATCAATTGGACCGCTGATGTAGAACAGGATGGGTGAATGCACTTGTTTATTTCAATCAAGATTTCTCCTGGAAGAACTCACTCAAATTTAACTGTTTTAAATCAACTTTGTTTTTTTTTGGTTGACACATGGCTTAAGCTGGCTTAAAGCTGGCTTAAGCTGGCTTAAGCTGACTTGAAGCTGGCTTGAAGCTGGCTTGAAGCTGGCTTAAAGCTGGCTTAAGCTGGCTTGAAGCTGGCTTAAACTGGCTTAAGCTGACTTGAGCTGGCTTGAGCTGGCTTTAAGCTGGCTTCATGCTGGCTTAAGCTGGCTTAAGCTGACTTGAGCTGGCTTGAGCTGGCTTTAAGCTGGCTTCATGCTGGCTTAAGCTGATTTAAGCTGGCTTTAAGCTGGCTTCATGCTGGCTTAAGCTGGCTTGGCTTAAAGCTGGCTTCATGCTGGCTTAAGCAACGTTGACGTTGGCAACATTGCGGCTTAAGCCCAAGCCACCCTACGGTACGTCTGATTTAGTATATTAGTTATGTGAAGTTTGCTGAGCCCAAGGCAAAGCTGTAACTAAGCGTCAACAATAATCGAGCTCTCCTGGTTCTCCCTAGCACAACAACTAGCAACAGCGGGCAAAGCACATACAGGAAATGCTTAAGCCTTGCGTTTCTTCTCATCTAAGACCATCACCAATGTTTTGACCTCAAACCCAAGGAATGACTCGGTTTCATTCACCAGGCTGTGGCCATTGGGGTGAAGCACGCGCACTGTGTCCTCTAAGAGGTTTGTTTCATCTGTATTGCAGTACGAGCTTTGTACCATCCGGACACTCTCCACTCACGTGAGCACTGATCCCACGATTCGCGAGCT
Organism: Mycena sanguinolenta; assembly: GCA_014462675.1. Lineage (NCBI taxonomy): Eukaryota > Fungi > Basidiomycota > Agaricomycetes > Agaricales > Mycenaceae > Mycena > Mycena sanguinolenta. The sequence goes on along the minus strand of JACAZH010000112.1, from coordinate 42,235 downwards.
TGTGACGAGCTGCATAGATAAGCTACCTCCGCCCGAAACCTGCCTGGATGGATACACAGCACTGGTTTCACGACATTTCTGCGCCTGCCCACCCAAGTTTACCGTGCCCTGTGCACCTGTTCTCATGGTGAGATCCCGCCGCCAGCATGCGCATGCATGAACACCGTTGGCGTGCGGGATATCATGCACATCATGCACAGAGTTTGCATGCTCAAATTGACTCGGTTTGGCTCACATAACAGCTGCTCATGCGAGTCGTCGCACGCAAGACTGCCTGCAACCATGCACTATGTGTATCGAGTAGCGAGGAGTAGGGAGCACTGATCCCTATCCCGAGAGCACATCACACGAGCTCAAAACTACAGTACAGTAAAATAGGATGTAAGTTGATACCTCAAATATAAAGGTTTTGGAATCACCTAGATGTTACTCTGTGCGAGTCGCGACGGTCTCCAGACACATGCCAGGCACCACATCGCGTAGTGCACGCAAGCGGGCAGGCCCAGATGCAAGCGCGAGTCGAATGGCACACACTGATTATACTGTATGTAAATTTGTGAAATCCAGCTCGGCAGATGAAGAACGCGCAGAACACACCTTCAAACTCCAAGCTCTTGCTATCGAATATCGATTGATGTTTTCTGATACAGCGCTGTGAGCCTAAAGTCAGTCAGCGGAGCGGTTCTAGTTCATTCCATATGTTCATCCAACCAGCTGTCGTTTTCTCGGTGAGGTCCACCGTGGTCAGCTTTAGCTTTATCTCGGTACTGTATCTCAGATAATCACATGTCATAGTATCTCGAGTCCGACGATACAGTTAATCCACGTTCGGTGAGCAGATGGGGGGTAAATATCGGGCCTGTCCTGTATTTCAAGATGCTGCTAGTGGAGCTTAGGACTTTTTGAGGACAATACAAGGACAATAGGAATCCCTTGCAAATCCGCATGGTGGCCCAAAAAACAATGGCATTCTCTGACATTCTGGTCATGTACGCACTGCTCCTCATCCTATAGCTAAGCCACCCTCTTTTTTTTTGCTCTTGATCAACTGAGCAATGCATTAAATGCGACTCACCTTGTCTGACCGCCATCGATCATTTACTGTTGTTCTCTCCGTTCTCTTGATGCAGACCACAACTGATGACCTTTCCAATGACATGAGCATGGCCGATCATCTTCCTGACGTGACCATGACCGACAATCTTTCTGAAGATGTGGCCTTGATCAAGGAGCTGTCTGACGAGGATTTCACATCTCATGAACAAGGTCTGGGATTCTGAGTCAGAAAATAAGCTCTACGATTCTGGGTTCTTTGAGTTGCAGGTGGCCAGTACCTATCACAGGATAACTAGGCCTGCCAAAGCTGGCCCGAAGGTAGTGGAGGACACATTCTCATGTATTTATGTCAGCTGCAACACAGTGGACGTGAAGAAGCACTTTGCCAGGTTCAAGGTAGGATTGCTGCTATAATCATTCTTTACTAGTTCTCAGCCCCTTCAGCTCCGCCTTGACCAGCTCGTAGAGGATCTCGATGGATCGCATTCTTTAGCACAGCAAGATGGCCCCTCTGTCCAGAAGGTCTTTGATTCAGTGAGTTTTACATTTCTTTCCTCATTGGTGACACAGATGTTGGAGGAGTTTGGTTGGCTCAACAGTTTTGCTCCGTCGACCTGGCCAGTAGCAGTTTGCCTCGAATCGAAACTGGCCAACACTGACCAGATTCATGGAATGGGCACGTTCTTCACCAACACCTCAGTCGGGTTTCAGGAATATGCCAGGTCAAACAGGCATTTGGGTTGCGTGATAACTGCTGGGAAGATAACAGTAATGCAGGTGTGGTGGCTGGCTCGCACAATTAGACAAGATTCATTGATGTTTCCGTATAACGGCCAACATCGTTACTCCAGTGGCCAGAGGTCACGGACACAATTCGCTGGGTAATGGAGATGTGTGGGCCCTAGTGAGGCATATACTGTTGTATTATGGCCAGCATTTGCCCCTTGCCAATGATGTAGTTGTATAACAGTTCACATTGTCCATTGTCGGAGCAAGGAACAAATGAAGATGATCATGTGCCACACTTGACGATCACTTGAAGACGATGCGAAAGCTGAGCGACCTCAAGCTTCAGGCTCCGATTCTCAAGAGACGCCATGCGTGTTGCAGTGTAGTTCTCAAATACTCACATGACTTTTATGACATGAATTCACATTTAATCAAGCTATTCCCTAAGTGTGTGGGTGCTCCAGAGTAGTTGACACCGCGGTACGTGTAATGAGCACATTCTCCTCCTGTGGCAAGCGGGGCTGAAACCTCAGTCAAGTTTTGGCCAGAGGGATATGTGAGGTTGAACAGGCACTTGAATTCCGTGATGACTGCTGGGCAGTTAAAACAGTTAAACCATCACCATAGGTTAGCACCTCATGAATGTTTTGGTGATTGTCGAGTCTAGCTCTCCAATCAGATTGTTGGTTTGTATTTTTTGCAGGACCCCAATGAGACATTCAAAAGAAAAACGCCACCAGGACAAGATCGGTCTGAAAAGCAAAAGGAAATCGTAGATGTGGAAAGCTGCATGGATATTGGTTCTGCGAGTATGATCAGCAGTATGTGAATGATGTTTATTCAATCCACCTTTGATAAACTGGCAATAAGCCCTCACACAATTGGGACTAGTGGTGAATGGACAAGCCACTGCAACAGCCTGAAACAGAGCCATACCGTGGTCAAGCATTTCGAGGAGATGAGATTAGGTAGATTCTCTGTCTTGCGGGACCCAATCTCCCCAGAGAATGATAAGTGCAATGGGGAGGTATACCGTGGCCTGGATGCACCACTCATCAGCTTTGATCATCCCCGCATTGCTTTCTCTATAATTCTTGGGTACTGAGTTGATCCACGATGGTGTTTCAGTCTTTTTGATGACACATTGGATGAATTTGATTGTGCCAAGGTCAACAGCCCTTGAAATGAACTGAGGGTTGATGAGAGGCTTTGTAAGACACTGTGTTTAAGGAATGTCAGATACAGAATTGCAGGCAAATGAACAACCCACCCAGGCTGTTAATTTAGTAGCATAATTAAATTTTTGATCTGGCCCACTCATGTCAAGACCCAAAGAGTATGCAATGTATCAAAGGGGTGCCAAGTTATAAGACATTAGTGTCTTGGTCAAAATATGGGATTTGAGTGCCTCAGTCAGAGCAGCTGCATCCTCCACCTTGCTTCTCTTGGGATCAGGATCTGCATTGGCGGATGGCTCCTGAGGAGCAGTGGCGGACAGTTCCTTGTGACCCTCGGGGACAGCACCCACATAGGCGGATGGCTTCTGAGGAGCAGCAATAGACAGCTGCTTGTCACCCTCGGGGACAGTACCCACATTGCCATTGCCAGAAGTGACAAGAACTTTTGTCAGCAAAGCTTGGATTTGAGGAATTTGTGAAAGCTCTGTTTTGGGCTTTTTGAGCTTGTATTTGGTGGGAATGTCATTGTTATATCCATGTCGGAGGTGCCGGAGACAGAGGCAAATGCCAGAGATAGCCGGAAGGCTGAACAACACTACGCTAAGTCGGCAAGTGTGCTGAACTAACTTGACAACCAGACAGTGAAGAGGAATTCCAACGACAGAGCAATGCAGAGGCAAAGCACGTTAATTATCAACTAAAGTACATCTCAGAGTAAATACATATTTATACTAAGTATGGAGATATTCCGGATGGAGTCTTAGAAGTAAGTAAAGACAATAAGACAAAGTAAAGACAATAAGAACAATAAGAGGAATACATGTGGGCATAGGTCATATGGTATATAGAGGGGAAACGCTCAGTAAATCTTCATTGCGTAAAAACCCCGACAGGCGTGCATCAACAGTCAAGCTGGATGCATCAGCGTGATGTAGGACGTGGGCTGGAAGTACGGAGATGCGTCCGAGACGGAGGACGGAGAATCCCAGAAGATTCTCCGGAAGGAAAACGGAGGTTGCCAGAGATGTGCACAGGCATAACAGTATCCCCCTCTTAACGTTCTTTGACCCCAAGGAACTAAGAGGAATACAGAGAATGGGCAGAGATGTTGGGACGGAGAACAACGGTGAATGTCTGATGAAAAAATGTGCTGTCGACCACGTGACAACATGTGATCGTTGATTTTGCGTCAAGTGATTTTTCACATCTCTCACTCGAACCACCATGTCCTCTGCACCTGCAAACAACAGAACTCGCTCCAATACACCACAAACGCCGCCGCCAAACCCTGCAAAAGGAAAGGGACGGGAGGAGCGGGAGACAACTGCGGAGGCAGAGGCTCAGGAGAAGCAGGAGCAGGAGGAAGAGAAATGTTGGAAGGAGCAGGAGGGAAAGGATGCGTGGGAAGAACGGGAACGTCGTGATCATGAGTACGTGCTGCGTGAGCAGCAACGCCAAGACGAGCTCATCATCCAAGCCCTCGAGGATGAGCTTCGTGAAGACAAGGAGCGCACCGCCACCAAGTTATCGACTATTCGGTGGCATCATGAGTGCGCAGCCGCCCTTCGCACAGACTTGAGCAGGAATGCGTTGGACGACTTGGGACCCGCGGAACTCGCCGACCTCTGTCTTGGGTTTTCTCCGACCATGGATGAGGTGCCAGAGGAACCAAACGATGAGGATATGAGCGAGGAGGATGAGTACGCACCGGAGCCGGAGGAAGGCAAGAAGAAGCGGAAGAGGTTGGGGAAGAAGGACGGAGAACAGCGTGGAGGGGAGAAGAGGAAGGAGGGACATGGAACTAGGGAGGATGATGAGGAGCTCCATCACTTGGACGAGTCCGGAGGATGGGTTGTCAGCGGCCACAGTAGGTGATGGATTTGCCTGGCATCCACATCACTGACATTTTCTTTAGGTTGTGATCTCTGCTGATCTCTTTCACTTCCCTGCCAGTGTCCTCTGGCTCAGAGGAGTCAGAAGAAGGCCTGCCGGCTCTGCTGAGTCCGAAAGGTCAAGTGTACAAATTTGCCGGTGAACCGCAACTGCCCTGCCTTGGTGAAGAAGCGCCCTGCCTACCTGGTGCTGGAGAACCAGCCGGGAGGCAGGCCCCTCGACTCAAGTCGCCGGACCTTCGCAGTGCCGTGTCATTGCGGGAAGGTTGGGACGTGAGGTCGAGGGTTTGGCGCTGGGAGATCCGGCGCTTAACAAAGGTTGCTTCACCTGTGTCGACCGTCTGCAGGAACAAATGGTGCAGGTGAGCCGGGACATTGCCGACTTGCGGGATCGCTCAGAGACTGACTGCAAGGCGTTGATCTATATGGCCAACGAATTGCTCCATCGCGATCCGGAGATGGTCTGGCCCCGGATGTACCTCACAGCCACTGGGCATATTCTGGCAGATGGGAAGAAGTGGCAGACAGAGGACAGAGACGACAGAGAAGAGGGACGGAGGATCGATGAGTGGGTCGCTGGAGTCGAGCAGGGAGGAGGATCGGGCGCAAATGCACAGCTGCCCAACGAGCAGATGGATGTTGACCCTGCCATCGAAGCTCCCGCCGTTGAGGGCCCTGCGGTTGAGGCCCCGATGTTTGAGCCATTCCTTCAACACGACGGCGCCATCTTCCAAGTAGAGAGCTGGACGGAGGTCGTGAAGACAGAGGAGGGGGAGCAGCGCATCCCTGCACTGGCAGAGGAGAATGCACAGACGGAGGCGGAGCTGCAATGCTGGGGAATGGAGCGGAAGGTGGCCAAGGAAAAGGCCAAGGAGAAGGAGACGGAGAAGGCGAAGGCGGCAGAGACGGAGGTGGTGGTGAAGATGGAGGAGATGGAGCAGCAGGTGCCAGGCCCCTCGCTTCCACCTCCGCGTGTTGAGGTGAAAATGGAGCGAAAATTTTGAGGATTAATGTGGCTGAAAGCCATATCCCCCTCTTTAGGGTAGACGTCCCATCATCTAGTCAGCGCATCAGGCTTGCCCCCGAGTTTACCTGGACGGAACTGGATGACCATATTAAAATGGCAAAGATATTCCCACCATCGTACTTGCCGACACATAAGGGTCTTTGTCGTGGCAAAATACTCGAGATTCTTGTGGTCAGTGACAATGTCGATAGGTAACGGAGCTCCCTCGAGATAATGATGCCAGTGAGTAAATGCATCAAAAATAGCAAGGAGTTCTTTATCGTGCGTGCTGTAGTTGAGTTCCGGAGGAGTGAGACTGCGACTCTGGAAAGCGACAGGGTGAAATTCCCTGTCATCTCCGAGAATGGAGAGGATTGCCGCTATAGCATAGTCGGAGGCATCAGTTTCGCACATAATTTGACGTCCGGGGATCCAATGATGGAGTACCGGAGCCTCCGTAAACGCATGCTTGAGAGTTTGAAAAGTGTTTTCGCATGCAGCAGACCACTCCCAACGAACGTTGGAATGCGTGAGTCGTGTGAGGGGAATGGTGATGTTTGAGTACCCAAAGATGAAACACCGATAGAAGTTGCAAAACCCGAGGAAGGACTGAACATCCTTGACCTTCCGAGGTACTGGCCACTCCGTAATAGCGGAGATTTTGGCCGGAGACATCCGGAAGCTGTCTGGAGAAAGGATGTATCCCAGATATTCACAGGTCATAACACTAAATTCGCATTTTGGAAGCTTGTAGTACAACCCAGCTTCGCAAAGGCGTCGAAGCACTTCATGAACGTGAGCAGTATGTTTGGACGGGTCGTCGGAATAGACCAAGATGTCATCGAGGTAGACGACGACATAGACATCCAGAAGATCTGCGAACAGAGTATTGAGGAAGCATTGGAAGGCTGCCAGAGCATTGGTTAAGCCCTCCGGTACGGAAGTTGTAAGACCCATAGCGAGAGCGGAAAGCGGTCTTGTACTCATTGCCGGAGGCAATCCAGAGCAAGTGGTAAGCATGTCGGAGGTCGAGTTTGGTATAAATACGTGCCTTTCACGGAGCATCGAGGAGGTCCGCGATCAACGGAAGCGGATAACGATCCTCTTCCTAATGCGGTTTAGTCTCTGATAATCGACACAAAGACGGAGACTTCCGTCCTTCTTCTTGGCAAAGAGGATTGGGGCGCCATGGGAGGAACGAGAGGGGTAAACAAAACCCGCCTTCAAGTTCTTGTCGAGGAACTCCTGGAGCACGGAGAGTTCAGCCAGAGAAAGGGAATAGACATGACCGACCGGAGGTTCTTCACCATTGACCGTCTCAATCTTGAGGTTGAATTCATGATGCAGAGGAAGATTATACGCCTCCTGTTCGGAGAACACATCTGCGAAGTTGTGGTATTCTGGAGGTAAGCTGGAGAGGTCCGGAACTTCGACTGAAGCATTAAATGCCAGAGTCTCGTCGGTAGGTGTCGCATGTAATGTATACTGAACGGTGTCTTTGTCACGTATGATGGCACTGTAGGCTGCTGTGTTGACGAGTGACACAAGCGGAGCGGTAGTGAACGGACGAGGCGCAGAAGCCTCTGAAATGTCCATGGAAGGACCAGGAGTCTCCATGAAAGGAGCAGATTCAGGTGAAGACGTCTGCGGTGTGAGTGGAATAGGCTCTGGAGATGCCGGAGGTTCCGCCCTCTCCGTTACCGGAGGAACCGCAACAGGTTCTGAAGTACTCTTTGGGTGTGTCCACACTGGTGACTCGTTGTAAACAGGGCGGAACTGCATTGTGGCGCTATGCCAGTCAATCAACGGATTGTAGTGGCGGAGCCAGTTTTGTCCCAAAACCAAGTCTCAGGCAGAGTCAAGACGGGTGACGTAAAATTCCATCAGATGGACATTGCTGGAAGGAAACTGGAGGAATACCGGTTGATGATGGATGAGGAGCCATTGAGATACCAGAGTTTAACTGGTGACACCATGTACGGAGAAAACCCATTAGATTCACAGACTTGTGTAGACACAAAACAGTGAGAAGAGCCGGAGTCAATGAGTGCCTGTAAGTGGGAGTTGAATCCCACGGCTACTCGTGATACAAGAGACGGAAGCAGGGTTAGGCCTACCTCTGCTGGAGGGAATCCAGAAGCTTTGCCTGAAGGAGAGATATAGTCCACAGAGAGTATAGATACATCAAGATCAACGTAAAAAGGATCAGAGGAAAGAGTGGATGCATTGAGGGTAACCTCCAGAAGCACCTCAGAGTCAACGCAGCTAGGACCAGGTGCGGAGGGTTCCGAGCCACTGCCTATTTTTTTGACTCGGAGGAAGGTGCGTAAGCGGAGGGAGCAGGTGGATTGGATACAGAGCCTGCCTTGCCCTGAGCGTTAGCTGGGCCTTGTGACCAGAACCACCACAGAACATGCACAAGTTGTTCTTCATATGCTGTTCGTGTTCCTCTGGTTTAAGCTTGCCGGAGGAAGTGAGCTTTGTCAGCATACGGCTTCGGAGCATTGGTGTTGGCCTGGCCAGCATTGCCATTAGCGGCCGGGGGATTGTTTGCCAGAGGGTTAGGTTTGGACGAAGGGTTTGAACTTCCTTTGCCTTTACCCTTGCCTTTGTTCTTGTTACCGCTTCCACCGCTGGAACCTCCGGCTGTAGCATGAGTGGAGGAATCGCCAGAAGACTTTCCGGAAGACAGCGGGTTGGCAGCATGTTCCGCAGCTTTCTCCATCTGGCACTGATGATAGCGCTGGTCGAATCGCTGCGCAAGAGCCTTGAGACCGGCGAGAGTGGGAGGACAATCAATGTTCGCGATTTGGTCCTTGATACGATTTGGGAGGCCTTTGTAAAATGCCCGATCAAGGGCTGCCTCATTGTACCCGGTCATGACCGCTTGAGTGTCGAATTCCCACTGGTAAGTAGCCAGTCGATCCCCAGGCTTCATGGTAAGCGTCTCTAAGGCTGTGCGAGCATCTCTGAACGGATTGTGAGGACCAAAATTGGTCGCGAGCTCCTGAACAAGAAGGGCCCAGTTTCTGTCCCAATACGGAATGGCGGCTTGACCTCTGGCGAAGATGTTCGGTTTGAACCACTTCTGAGCGGTTCCACGGAGGTAAGACCGGATGTAGAAAATCTTCTCGTTGTCGGTTGGAAAGTCTTGTGGCTGTTCCGCAATGTGAAGGTAAATTTGGGAATTGAAAGAGGTGAACTTCGACGAGTCAGACCCATCAAAGGTGTTGGGAGCTTTGGAAGAGGTTCAGGTAGAGCGAGGAGCTGCGGTGTTCTGAGCGAGGAGAGCCATTTACTGTGCCATTTGCTGCACAGCAGCATCGAGCTGAGGATTGTTCGGAGTGGGAATTTGAATTGCCAGGCCCGGAGGGCCGGGAGGAATGTTGGGTGGTTGTGCCGTAGGATCAGCAGAAGGGTCTGGAGCAGGTCCACCACTTCCATTACCTTTATCTCCATCAGGAGGATCACCACCACGAGCAGCTGGAAGAGGAGCGGAAGCTGCACGAGGAACCAGAGCTGGAATGGCATATGACACCAATTCAGCTGTAACCTGTTCAGGAGCTTCCGGTAATTCCAGAAGCTCCTCGATGGTCGTGGAAGTGAAAGGTTGCATAGATGGGCGATGATGAAGAAGGGTAGGTGAAGCAAGACTACCTCTGGCAGAGAGGTGGTCATACTCCTCAAAATCCATCACTGTAGGATAATTGGGACCAGGGTATTGAGAACTGGCCACAGAAAGGCTATCCTGTTGAGCATGGATAGTGGCACCAAGATGTTCCGAAGGGAGAAGAGCTCTTCCCCATGGCATCGGAGCAGAGGCCATCCTGGTTCGAAATGAGGTTGTTTCCGGAGACGAGGTGCACAAGGATCAGGTGATAGAAATTGACCAGGAAGGCTGGAAGCGGACCCAAAAGAAGGTCGTTGAGAACCAATCTGAAGAGGAATGATTGCGCTGGACTCGCGCGATTGTCGACGTGGATCGTGGGATTGGCCCTGAAATTCCGGGGTAGGAGGAAGATGAGCAAAAGAAGACATAGAAGCCAGGCCAAGTTAGGTTGAGTTGATAATACTGTTATATCCGTGTTGGAGGTGCCGGAGATGGAGGCAAATGCTGGAGACGGAGATGAATGCCGGAGACAGAGGCAAATGCCGGAGATAGCCGGAAGGCTGAACAACACTACGCTAAGTCGGCAAGTGTGCTGAACTAACTTGATGACCAGACAGTGAAGAGGAATTCCAACGAAAGAGCAATGCGGAGGCAAAGCAGGTTAATTATCACCTAAAGTACATCTCAGAGTAAATACATATTTATACTAAGTATGGAGATATTCCGGATGGAGTCTTAGAAGTAAGTAAAGACAATAAGACAAAGTAAAGACAATAAGACAAAGTAAAGACAATAAGAACAATAAGAGGAATACATGTGGGCATAGGTCATATGGTATATAGAGGGGAAATGCTCAGTAAATCTTCATTGCGTAAAAACCCTGAGAGGCATGCATTAACAGTCAAGCTGGATACATCAGCGTGATGTAGGATGTGGGCTGGAAGTACGGAGATGCGTCCGAGACGGAGGACGGAGAATCCCAGCAGATTCTCCAGACGGAAAACGGAGGTTGCCGGAGATGTGCACGGGCATAACAGTCATTGGTATCATGGGTGTATTGAAGCCAGTTATGTTTGAAACCAGATGAGGGCTTGGTTCGACACTGAATTCAAAGATTCATCAATAACAAAATGAAAAAAGGTTGGTATACTCACCCAGATGACCAATTTGTCTGTGTAATTGAGCCTTTGCTGAAGCCCGTGCATGTCGAGACCGAGTGAATAGCCAACAAAGCAAAGAGCACTTATATTGAATTTTGAGAGATCCACACATCACTTGTTGATCTCACTATCGGAAGTTCCATTGTCTGGACTCTCATTACTCTCAGAGACCAAAGGCATCTCCTGGTCCTTGTCAATGTGGGGGACAAGAGGGTTGTTGGTGGGCTCAGCAGTGTCCCCAAGGACAAAAGGTGCAACCAGCCTTGATTGAATTGCAAATATTTGTTTCTCCTCTGCAGGATGTTTCAAGATGTATCTCGGAGAGACCTGAGTAGGGTCATATAAAACCCAGTCCTGATGAAAAGCTATAGGCCCATGCTCTTTTTTTTTTTGCCACCTGAGCATTGACACAAAGAACCTTGCGGCAATGATAGTGGATAAGTCCTTCTAGCACACAACACATCCTGTCAATCACAAGCATGCGAGTGGGGTCCCAGTATATGAAGCGCCAGAACTCTGACCAGCGAACCCATACTCCTCGTAGATCTGATCCTGCTCCACCTGTATTTGTGCATTTTTCCAGGCATACACCTTTTCTCGTAGGAGATTCACATTCCTGCGACTCCAGTCTGAATGATCAAAATCTGTGTGATGAGCAGTCGCAATACCAAAGCATTTGCATACTGTGCAATAGTGATGAGATCTGACACCGGCAGAGCCTGACACTTTTTAAGTGGCAGGAAGATCATTGATGGAGATGACAACTGCCAAATCAATGTCTCGACCTGACGTAGACTTGGTGGTGGGAGAGATATAAATGCCGTGCTCCCACCCAATAACAAATTCATTGATGAGGGAATGTAAATAGTGATTAGCTTCATTGCCACTGGGCTCTTTCACACCAGGAATCAAGCTGAACCAGATGTATTCCAGTTTGTACTGCATGTCTTTGTCGATATTGATAGCAATGGAAAGAATCCCAATTGAGTCATGATTTTCTCACTTCGAGGTTCTGTGAGGATTGAAAAAGTCCATCTGAACTTCGAGGACTAGCTGCATCTTCCCTTGTCAATCAATGAAAAGCCTTTTCTGATGGGGTCCTCGAAATGTCTACAGAAAATCTGCTTCATATACATGGCCTAGGCATTCTGAAGCAGGCTTGTCAGTGGAAGCCATGGCTACATCACACATGCGATTGCACATCTCCTCAATCTTAGGATCAGAGAGGAGGCGTGCCAAGTGGTCCTTCAGAGACACGTAAAGGTAAGGTTTGATTGGTGGAAGTTTTCCATGATAGAACACCAGTAGAGGCTCAGAACACTGTCTTCAACTGTGGGGTTCGAGAATATAGTTTTTGCAGACGCTGGGATATATTCAATCACCTGTAATGTCATCCTCTTTTGGTGCATGCATGAAGTGACAAGCAGGGCAGGTGGCATAGACTGTAGTTACAGTGTCGAGTTGGAATGTGTTCAGAGGGACATGGAGGCTTGTCAGAAGCTGCTCCAGCACATGTGTTTGGTGTGGATTATAGGTCTTAGCATCAGCGGGCAAAGTCATCAACATGACCCGCCGTATAATCATTTGCACAGCTTGTATGATGAGATCACATAGATTCCTGCTCAATCCAATGACGACGTTGCAAACAATGGCCAGCACTGCTATTATTTGAGTGACAAGATCCAGGTGCCCAACGGGATTGATGAGGACATGGGCTTAAAACTCATCCCATAGGAAAGGCGGAACATTGCAGCCAATGTGCATTGTGAATGGTCAAGTGGTAGTGTTCGACCTTGCCATTCATCTTGGACATGTGTGGGGCAGTGTACTCAATGGCAGTGCCTTGTGTGGCACACCACTTCTCGAAGTCCCCTGACTGGAGCTCACTGTTGTCCACCACAAACATCCTAATGCACTCCCCAGTTTTAGCTTCAATGGCAATTGTCCAGGTCTGAAAATGGGATAATGCCACGTGTTTATTAGGGACCGGGATCGTCCAACCACAGGAGGAATGGTCATGGACAATATCAAGAGTATAGTAGTTCCCGCTCTGTAAGTGAACTGCAACCTTCCCACTCAGATCTATGTGCACCTGCTCAAGCTGCCTTGTAGACTTTGCACCCTCCCTGATCTGAGGTATGATAGTGCAGGTCTGTTTGCCATGGATGCAGGCATCACAAATCAGAGCATCAGAGGAGGGATCAAGATCCATACTGTCAACGAGCTCGTTCTGGTAGAGGTCCACAACATCTTGGTGGTTTGTGTGGCCGAGGCAGAGATGCCAGCTGCAGAGGTCACAAGCAGAGGCAGAGGCAGCAGATGCAATAGGAGCAACAGGAGAACAGTCGAGTTGGTACAGCTGATGAGTGTGATGAATGGAACCACTGCAGAGTTCAGCAAAACATGCGAGTCCTGTGCCAGCCATGCATCCATATCTATGCCCGCAGGTAGGGGATCAGTCAAAAGATTCGGCGACTTGGTGGTGTTGGCAGCAGGTGGCGCGGTGTCAGTTCCAGCGGTGGAAGCAGGAACTGGTGCGAGGAAGAAGTTGTGACCTTGTATTGTGATGTAGGCTCCGTCTGTCAAGTGTTTTCTTGATTGGTGCCTTTGATCCCTTTGAGGTCTTTCCAGCATTCTGTTTTTGACCATCACCCCCACCTCCCTTCTTGTCGGCTTGCTCCTTTGCTTGCACATTGTGCACCGATTTCCCAGCCATGCCTCCCCCCTGGATGTATGCAGTAAGGCCATGCATGTGTCTCAGGTTTCTTGCATCCCAGCATCACACACAGCTGCTCGCCCTTGATCCCGCTTGCGCTGCGTTCGCAAGGCCACCAGACTGTGCAGTGAGGATTGCTTTGAAGACATGAATGTCCTGGAGGTACTCTTTGAGGAGGGCTAGGCTGAGGTTCAGCAGGGCTAACATGCTCACAACAAAGCGCCAATGGTTCATGGCCAGCACAGTGAGCATGCCCCCCAGGAGGAAAGAGTCGGGGTTCACAGGCCCAGCAGCCCAGATCACAGTATTGAGGTCTGTAAGTGTCTGTGTGGTGGTGGCGAAAGTCTTGGGGCTGGAGCCGTACTTGGTGGAGAGGAAACAGTGGAGGGAAAGTATCTGACCCTTTGGGCCGCAATGCTTGTGGCACACCTGTAGTGTCTCCCAGATCTCAGCCGCCATCCTACATGACTTGATGAACATGCACTCTGTTGACACACATGCACTGGTGAGATGGTGCAACAAATGAAGTGTTGATCCTCTGGTATTTTTGCGCTTTTCAGACCAGAATGCAAACCATCTGGAAGCGTAGGAATGCACCTAGGCGATTACTTATACAAGTGTGCTAGGACCCTGTTCGGTGATATAAAGGAGGGTTAGCATTGACTCCAATGGCTAGCTGTAGTATTTGGGTCTTAAAAGTGGGACACACTTGCCTATGCACTTATACATGACCACTAAGGAGATATACCTGGAAGCCCATCCATGCCTAGGAACAATATTAAAAGACAAAGATGTTCAACCAGATGGACAGGAGTCGAAGGGAGACTGCTAGAGACCACCAGACATGCCAGACCGATGCCTAGGCGGCTAGAGACCAATGGTACAAGACACCATATGGAACTTAGTAGGAGTGCCAGAACCTAGGTAAACAATTGTTGACTTCAGACAGAACCGTTAAGCTGAGGAGATGGCCGAGGCATTGATCTGAAGACTTTGGCATGAGGAAGACATGTGATGGTCAAGCGCGAGCGCGACCTTATAAACATAGACAAATATTGGAGAACAATTAGACAGTTCTCATTGGAACTGAGCATCAGTAGTCTTGGCAGTTGGGATCTTCACCAGACTGCATGAATCAGCAACCAAAACTCCAAAACTATTATTAGACAGGATTTAACTCCTGCTGTACAGACACGTACTTGTAGGTGCAGACGGCGGCACTTGCAATCATGCATATACCATTTATAGACCTAGATGGTCATTCAACATGACTTATCCTACCTTGGAAGCTTGCGAATGGCCTTAGCATATTTATTTTGGCTCATTTTCCTTGATCTCATCCATCATTGCTCATATGTATGAAAACCCAGTAGAATAACCACAACACCAGATTGATCCCATCTAAGTACCAGTGCGGGTTTCTCAGGCTATACATGGAGATTTTGGTACCCCGAAACTCTGCTTGTATTAGTCTTTACTTGGAATCTGGATATTTGTTTGACTCTGGACTTGGAGTTTGAACTTGGGAAAGAGACCTTCAGTTGTTGACTTAAGATCGAGTCTTCACTTATGAAATTGATTGGGTGTTCTCCCTCTTGTCTACCCTGACTTGTGCAAAGGGCCTTGTTGTAATGTATTGGATCTTGACTGGAATTGGGGTAGCTGGCAGGAGGCCTTAACAGAAGAAGATTTGAACTGGGTTATACTACCCTAGGCGACTAACTGTACCTTGTCAGGCACTTTGCCTTCACCCCAACTTGTTGCCTAGGAGCCTTTTTGTAGTGTGTTGGAGCAACATCTGGATGCGTGCAGTGTCCCTAGTGCCTGATAACAGAGTAGACAAATGTTTCTAGTGCATTGGAAAGCCTAGGTGGACAGTATAACAAACCGTTTGAGCCTTTGTTTGCTTGGAGTTAGCCTCGGATACTCATGGACTACCAGAGTGAGGATTTTCGCAAGTTATCAAAACCTCTGCCCCGGGGCCTTAGATTCAATTGTCTAAACCTCCTTGTATCCACCTACTATAAAAACAACCTATTTACTTCAATCATCGAGGTGCCTAGGCAGATTTTCCTTCAGTTGGAAGCATTCATCTGAAATATAAGATGAACATATGAAGTACTATGTGTCTTGGATTTCTACTTGGTTTGGATTCTAAACCAGCTAGCCGCATACTACAGCTCGGACCTGAACTCACAAGGAGAAGCACTTAATCTTTGGGAGTACTAGTGTTGGTGTAGTTTGGTAGTTGTTGGTGTGGTTGTTGCCTATTGCATTCTATCACTATCCTTTCACGTTTGGCAAGTGCACTGTTTTACTGGACAGGTAGAAACAGACAACAGTGTCGGAATCAACCCACACGCTATAATGGGCCGGGTAGAGTGAGGGAGACAGGTGGGGATTTTCGAAACCAATGAAGCACAATGCCCCTGGCTGCACACCAAGCCTGTGCATCACCTTTTCCAACCATGCAATCCAGTTTCCACACTTCAGTGACAACTTGTCTGCCTTGGCCCAGCTAGCCATTGAGAGCGTGAAAGCCTTGGGAACAGGCTCTAGCAATAGCTGAGGCATAGACACCGAGCCCATAGGAGGCATGTTTGGAGGCAAGGGCATCGGCATAGGGTGTGGCAGTGATAAGCCGTGCAAACAAACATACAGAAAATTTTGCAATTTTGCACTTTCCTTGCATGCACTCTCCTTGATAAGAAGGGTTACTGTGAGCCTCGGGCGGGTAACTACCGGTCATATAGTTAGAATGGTTTCCAAGGATATCCGTGGTAACGTTGCTGGTAAAGTGCAGAGCCCGACACTATTAAGAGTGCTATTTGAATAACCAGACAGTACCTGGGTTACTATAACTCAGAAGCACTGACACTAGACCTGGACCAAGAGGATTAAACATAATATTGGCACTCCAAGGAAAGACACAAATGGGTTCCAGGAGCACCTCCGTAACAAATGGTGTTTGTGGAAGTTTGACAAGGACGTACACATGCCAGAGGTCACAGGGCAATGTGCAAGGAAGGCACATAGAGAGATTGGCTGCACCCGGGCGGGTCTGCTGTCCGATCATGGCAGTTACTAATTGATCACGGTGGAGGGTTCTACCAGTTCAACCAGTTTCCAAGATTGGACAAGATATCTCGAAGAGACCCCAGCTTACTATGGCAGGTGGGCAGGCTAGTGACAAAGAAGAAATAAGTGAGGGATAGCAGGAAGATAGAGACCTAGCATTGTCGAGGGCAGGAAGAGTTGGAAATGTCTCCTCGATACCGCAGCAAGGAGATCCTTGATCGTTTGGACAACACACAACAGCCCATGTTTGGGGGAACCAATAGCAATACCTGCACAGGGGATTCAAGTCATAGTTTCTTGGGTGCATGGACCTTTTCTCATAATATTTATATAGTCATTGGACCGAGCAGTAGTATATAAGGAGAGTGTACAAGTAGAATTAGGCAGCGGAACTTTGGGTTGGGGCACTTGGGCTAGGGTTAGCACTTGTGTTGTCAACAGGTTGGGCTCACGGAAAGACTTAGGTCGATCCATGAACGAATTATAATTGTCTTGTGGCAGTTTGGCCGAACTTGGTTTTCTTGGAAAGATCTTGTCTGTTTGACTTGTGGCAGTTTGGCCAAAACACATTTATCTTAACAACTGTTGTTGTTCTTCGGAACACCCATGTTATAAAAACCCAATCAATTCACTTTGAATCAGAGGAAGGCGTCTTTTTCTCAAAAGACAACGAAAGGCCTTATCCTTGGAAACTCTCCTTGGATTGTTCAAACAAGCGGAAGTGCTATTTGGTCTAATACTTGACCTTCACCCCCGAACTTGCACAAGTTTCCATGCTAGCAAAGGAGGTGTTAAGTGATAGTGTGTGTGTGGTTGAGGAGTTTGATCTCAGAGTGTGGATTGTATCCTTACACTTGTGGTTTTCTCTCCTTGGGCATATTGCTCATTTGTCTCTACTTGAGTCACAGCATGGTTACCTTTTCATCTGGAGCCCAGCGCAAGGTAGAGAGCACAAGGCATTTATTTGAGAAATTGATTAGAACATTTGAAAGAAAGGTCGTCGAGGAAACCTCTCCTTCATTCACAATTGCTTGCTCAGGAAATTCTGAGAGCGGTATGAATAAAGGGAGAGGAAGGCAAAGGGTCTCTACGAGCAACGCAGAAGAACAAGTCCTTTCAGGACAAGGCACTGCGCAAAGAGGCTCCTGGGATAAACCAATCCCAAGGACAACCAACGCATCTCGAACAGTACAGCTCTGCCTTTAGAAAACATATTGAGGAAAAGGGTCTCTTCTGCAGAGAGAGGACAGTTAAACGCCGTCCAACAAACATTACAACAAACCTCTGTGATAAAAGAACTCCGCTCAGTGGTACAAGGAAGAGCTTTACAAATGACTACACCAGGACCGTCAGGTAGTGGTGGAAGTTCAGGGACAACTCAAGGGTAGTGTGGGGATGCCAGCTCAGGAAAATCCTACTCTGGCAGGAAATGTGGCCATGGGGAGTACTCCTAGAGGAAACCCACAGCCAGCGAACATGGGGAATGCTGTGGCACAAGGAGCACAAGGCAAGGCAGGAACCACTGGTGCTGGTGGTATCTCGGGTGCTCTAGCCAAAGGGTTCAAAGTTCCTTCTCCTTGGGATACCAGGAGTAGTCCAGTGTTTGATGGCAAGACTGCTGAGAGTACCTAAAGCACTGTTGCCTGATATGTAATGCTGCTGCCCTCATGGACAATCATCAGAAGAAGCAAATGGTGTTGAGCTTCTTGCCGATTTCTATCCAAGAGAAATGGCAAAGTTTAGGCAGCTTCATTGGAGGCAGCTTTAACGATTGGATCAAGGGAATTGAAAGTCTCTTTCCTGAGATAAGGACCTTCCAGATTGGTTCACTTGGAAAACTGGAAGAGATTTGTCAAAGGATCCAAGGGATCACAAAAACGGACCTTGGATTGATTCCGCTGGAATGCTAGCTCTGCATCAAAGGTGGGATATATGTGAAATGGAGTATTCGCGAAAAGGTCTTTGGAACACAACACACACACTATACTACACACATAACACACATCACACTCGTTTGGTTGAGTTTGGGGTTCCAGTCCAGTATAGACTGCTGCAATTTAGCTAAACTTCCAAAAGTGAAGTCTTTTTCAACTCTACAAGACAGACGAACAGCTTCTCATCACTTCTACCTGCTTTCGCGTTCTAGAAACAAAAGGAAGTTGTTTTAAAACGTTTTATCAATTGTATATGTGGTTTTGGAGAAGGTAACTCTGTGTAAAGTGTTCGAGTTTGCAGTATTTCTCTTGCAATAGGCTTTCACGCAAAGTCAAAAGACTTCAAATCTCGCTATCACCAAGTTCTCTCATATCCAAATCCAATTCACACGCTCCAAAACCATATTTGCTTAACTTGTTCATGCATAAAAGAGATCTGATCACAATCCAACCATGTATTGCAAGAAAAACAACAGAAACTTTACAGCTTCTAGAGGTGTCTCCAAATGGCCTAACACAATCAGATTACCACAGAAGTTTCCAGCGAAACTTAACTGTAGCAACAAGAGAGGTCTGATCCACTGGCGTCTCTAGAGCTAATACATGCTTTATATACGCTACGACGGTTTCTATATATAGAATATTGTACAAATAGATGACAGAACATAAATAACCTCCTGACCATAAACACTGCTTAATAAATAGAACAAACAATGAGTAAGAGAGGGAAAATCTATAATCAGCATGCTTTCCTGCTGCACTGCACAAGCCTATTTGGACTCGCAAATAAGTTAATGACCTTTGACGTCGCTAATCCACTAGCTGACATCAATATATAATGCAATTCTTGCTTGAGTCATGGAACTTTGGAAGCCAAACCCTGGTAGCTAATTATAGCCTCCCGAGTGGCGCAACAGTCCTTGGCACACCCTGAGCTATTGTTCCTCATTATTCATGTATTTGTGCAGCCACCATGCTGTTTGTACACTATGACTTGGTCGATCAATGGAACCAGGTTTGACTTGAACCCTTCTGATGGCTCGGTTTGTCTTGTCCGGTCCAACCGGTATGTTCCTCCAGTGCTAATCATGTTGGATACCCGCCTTGTAATGTTCATTCCATCATGCTCTTGGTTTGCGGGACATACAGCATACCCCAATCCGTTCGGATGGTTGCACCTACATCTTTCGCGAAAAGTCTCCTTTGTGTTTCTTGAAGGACTCTGACTCTCTACCAGAGCCGTTGCGCCTAGAATACACTGACAGTTCCATGCTAAGGTATCTCCCCTATAGCTAACTACCCAGGCTGGTAATAGCTCCCGTATTGAAACAATAAGCCATTTATGCACAACTTCATATTTAAATGGTTGTCCTTAGCTAGCAAAATGAAAAATTGCCAGGGTGCCTCAGTGCAGGCTCATCATCTCCCCTTTTCATTAATCTTGAGTGCCCTCACTCAATCATAGCAATTCTTTTACAAGACAGATGACTTGCAATCACTTCGCGAAGTCCATATCTGACAGTCATTGCTCCTTTGGGTCATATAAACACAGATCCACTATCAGCTTGTGACAGTGTAATTCCGCTTTCCCACAGTTGAACTTTCCAAGTTCGAACATGAATTGTTCCCAGTCAAGTCCTCTTGACTTTGAATCAACCACATTCCTCAACTACGTAATGGACCCCTATGTCTATTTATTTGCTTTACTCTGAATCCACGCCTTTTTGTGAAAACTCATTGAACCCCTTTATTTTTCCCAGTTTATTCTCAATAAGACTGATAGGTTCAATAATCATGATTCTGGTACTTCCCAGTAGTCGCTCTTGCTGCGCAGGCCATCAATAGCTGACCTAATCGCCAAACAAGACAAAGCCTTTCACTCTTCAGGCTCCCTAGCGCCATTCCAAACGGTGTGGATCAATTCAAACGAGACCCTGATGGTTTCAGGTTCGATATCCTCCCGTATACACTCTAGTCCCGTGGCTTTGAGGTACATTCTCAACAGCCCTTTTTCCCCATTACCTCGGTCAAACGTCATGCTACTGTTACTCTGGGGACGGAAGATTTTTGCTCTGCATTCTTCCCTTTTCATCCCACTGTTGTTTGCCTTCTGCCGATCCTGCGCGTACCTGCGCGCATGCCACTGACCAAACTCGAGTACCTGGCTGACCTCCTGGACTCTGCCGTGCCAGCTTTTGTAAGACACCCTTGTCCCGAAATTCTAATATGATTTTTACATTATTTTAGCGTGCTTTCGCTAAAGCCTATCCTCGGCTCCCCAAGACCAAGTATCAGGGTATTCTAGTCTGTTTGATCCTTGCCTTGGCAAACCATATCTGCTCCAAACTTCCTCACCGCTCTTCCGATGATTGGTTTGTCCTATTTTGCAGTTTCAACTTGAACCACTGGCGCAAGGTACTTTGCTATTCTTCCAAGCACTCCTTTTCATTTCAACCCCCCTCGTTATAGGAATATACTCCTATAACTGTTGGCTATTTGTTTCCACAGGTCGAGGAATTTTCCCAAGAGCATCCCGTCATGCCCTGTGGACTGTCCATAACAGAACATGAATTCCTCAAACTGCACTCATCTCTTCATGTCCGACAACTTTGTCAATATTTAAGTTCCCCTTCTTCCCTCGGATCTCCCATCGATGTGGACTCCCTGGTCCAATTGCTGGACTACACCACACCATTCCCGGTATTATGTCTCCAATCCTTTCGCTAATTGTCTCTGCTCATTTCTAGTCCATCATTCACAGCCTTGCAAATCCACCAAAGACAACGGTTGGGCCACAGAAGCCTCTTTTCCTCGGCCCCGGCCTAGTTTATGCCATCTCCAACTCTCTGCGTGGTCTCATTGCCTGAATTCCCGTACCCCACCGAAATCCAATTTGGAGTCAGCACATGCTGCCAACCAACCCTGACTACGTGTGTTTTACTTTATGTTTAATTCCATTTTGGTCTTATTTTCCTTTTCAGACTGGCACCTTCCCTGCAGACTTCGAATATCCACCAGGCGCCCATTGGACTAAAGCCGTCCTGGAATTCCCTTCCTTTGAGAGTTCCAGTCTTCCTGACCCTCTCTGGTCGGTCTGGGATCAATATTACCTGTTGGCGCACGAGAACATGTCCTCTCTGAACAGTCCTGAGCCATCCGCCAGCTCACCGCAATTCGTCCCCTCGCCTCAACCGTTCTCACCAGTTCACAGTCCTCCTCCTTACATTACAGAAGGCATCGCTATTCTGAGTCGCGATGATATCCCCAAACAGGAGAGGCTGAAGTTGTTTCAAGAACGAAACAATTCGCAGAATGGAACTCGCCCTCCCAGTGTCGTTCCAGTTCCTTCGACTTCTCATTCGCCTCATGGTCTTTCCGCAATTCATAAATCTCCAACCCCTGTGGCAAGTTCAAGCCCTTTCCTCAAGACTCCAGTGGTACCTATAAGCCGTTCGTGGCCTTCACCACCACCACTGGATCTGTATGCACCTGCCAAGTCCCTGAGTGATCACGCTCCAGACTTGAACGTTACGCCAGACATTTTCCCACCTGACAACGTAAATATGCCGCTTCCAACTGAGGAACCTCCTCAGAAGATCGTGGTAAGTCTCTAATCTTTATCTTTTGTGCCAATTCTTTTTGGCTAACTTTTTTGCTAAAGGTTCAACGTCAACCTCCGGCCAGACAGTCCAAATCTTCTGCAGGATCTACTGCTGCTCCTGAGAAGAAGGGGAAGGTATGTACGGACCCTCTTATCCTGTCAATAACGCAAAATCCCTTTAATTGCCCATCATTCTTTACTAGAATGTACCAAAACATGTTCGCAGTCCCTCTCTGGTCCCATCCAAACGTTCGGACTCTCCACCACCAGCCCCTCCGATGAAGAAGCCTAGGGTGCGCTGTTTTACTGCACTCTTCACAGGCTTTTGGTGCCCTGACCCTTTAGCAAAAGGTACAGAAAATCACTGCCAAGCCTCAAACTCATCAGGCAACTCTGGGACCATCTTCCCAGCCTCTTCGCCATAGTGCCTGGAATATCACAGCTCCTGCTGTAACTTCCTTTTATATTATCTCATTCTTATTTCGACTAACTCCTTTGTAGTTCAGGGTTATCCCAAAATCGTCGACCCATCCGGTCATCAAGACTTGTTCTAATGTGAAGTCTGTCACCTCTTCCGATGACTATATTCCACCAGTCAACATCATGGACAACGGCGAATCGGAAGTTGGAGAAGACAAGATCATTGAGCGTCGCATCAAGTCTTCCGGTCAGCCCGTTCGTGGTTTGGGCAAGAAGACTGTCCCTTTTAGTGGGCAGAATTCTCATATTTGTGCCAATTACAAAGGACTGGCTTCTACCATGCATGAATACCAATACACATGGTGCCAAAGGGTGAGTTTCGTTCTCAGTACCTCTTTTCGCTAATTACTACTGTGCTGACTTCTTCCCTTATAGCACTACACTCGGTGCACAAACTGCATCTCTCGTGGAGTCAAGTGTACGCACGAAGGCCCTGCTCTGAAATGTATGGAGTGCAAGGTCGGAGGACGATCTGGATGCACTCATCCTTTGTCGTCCAACGACTTTTTCAACCTGGTGGAAGACCTCTTCCCGGTCGGCAATTTCTCGAATCAGGGTACGTCCCCTTTGTTTCTTTTCTACACACCTGATCCTCATCCTATGAAGAGCTTAATCATATCATCTTTGACACAAACTGCGTGTGAAGATTACGAGATTGCTCAACTCCTGACCCTACACGCTGAGCGTCGTTATGCTAACTGCATCCGCACTCTTGGCGACTGGATGCAGGACATAATGGTCACCTTTGGCCCTACTGCTCTTTCTGGCATGAACATCATCCCCGAGCAGTTTCATGATACATAGTTCTCTGTTCTTAATGCTGTCACCCGTGCTTTCCAGACTGGCAAGGACTCCGACCTGCCTATCTTCGAGTCCCCTGTTGGTGTTGTTCCCGAGAACAATCAACAACCCTTCGTTGATTTTATCCAACGACTTGACCAGCAGCTTAACAAGGCGCATTGTAAGTTTATTTATCCCGCAGTCTTATTCAACTGATGTTTTCTCTTTTTAGCTAACAGCCAGTCGGAGGAGAAGCAAGTCAAGAAAGAGCCGAGCCCTGATGCTGAAGACAACGATGAAAGAAGCATGATCCTCAGTATGCTCCATCTTCTTATTCTAGCTCTTTCTTTTCCCATATCACCTGTCTTTAGATGAGTTATATTCACAAAAACAAGAAAGACAACACCCGATGCTACTACTACTACTTCGTAGAATACACCTCTTGTATATTTTTCTTGAATTGACCAGAAGTGAACCAATTTTGATCCATGCACATCCCGTTGGATCAGTTATTTCTCAAGTGATCATCTTTGGCTGAAGCGAACCACAAACGGTTCATTTCCTTATTAGTAGGAGTCTGATTCCTCATCAGGAATGATATCCCACCATGTGTTTCCACTATTTTGGTTCACACCAGGTCGTACTCCTATAAATTCGCTTTTCACGAAAGGGTGGACTTATCGATTTTCCATGTCGGCCACCATTAACCCTCTCGAAGCTAGTCCTTTCTTTGATCCTCTGCTAGACGGTGCTCGAGATGAGCATTTTTGCGTCCTTCCACCTGGTGCTAACCCTTCTTTGGCTGACCCTGTGATTGTTTCTTTATTATTTTGTCTACCTCCAGTACGCCTCTTTCTTTTGAGTCGCTACCATCTCTTCCTCTGACTCTGTTTCTCTAGTTGAACACTGCTACCTGCCCGAGCCAGGCAGACAGTGTTCCTATTACTCCCTTCCAATGGGGACAATGCTGTTTTGATTGCGCTATTCGAGACAAAGCCAACTGCAGCATGACTCGTCGTTCTTGCTTCATGCTCGCTTTGTATCAGTCTTGAAATAGCCAATTGTCAAAGATAGACCCTCAGAGTGCGTTATTTTCCTTCTTGTGTACTTTTCTTTACTAACGGTTCACATTCCAGGTCATCCTGCCTGGTTGTTGGTCTTTTACCACAACGTTGCCACTGCTTTTATCCTTTGGGACCTTCAAGCCAAGGAACCCGATTGCACCCGTCGTTTCCTTCACAGCGGTGTTATTAACTCCC
Source organism: Mycena sanguinolenta (assembly GCA_014462675.1). Lineage (NCBI taxonomy): Eukaryota > Fungi > Basidiomycota > Agaricomycetes > Agaricales > Mycenaceae > Mycena > Mycena sanguinolenta. Next base: position 17,756 of record JACAZH010000112.1, on the reverse strand, counting down.
TTTCTGGGACTTCCCATATCTCAGTTCTACTCCGATTCAAGTTTATGCATGAATTCTTTAATTTCCCGCTGAGCATGATCACTAGCTTTATAGCTACAATCGCCTAGAATGTCTTTACTGTGTTGCTTTCATAGCTAGTATGTGTAGAGGGCTTAAATTTCAAAGATCGTGATTGACAGGATGTGTTGTGTGCTAGAAGGACTTATCCACTATCATTGCCGCAAGGTTCTTTGTGTCAATGCTCAGGTGGCAAAAAAAAAAGAGCATGGGCCTATAGCTTTTCATCAGGACTGGGTTTCATATGACCCTACTCAGGTCTCTCCGAGATACATCTTGAAACATCCTGCAGAGGAGAAACAAATATTTGCAATTCAATCAAGGCTGGTTGCACCTTTTGTCCTTGGGGACACTGCTGAGCCCACCAACAACCCTCTTGTCCCCCACATTGACAAGGACCAGGAGATGCCTTTGGTCTCTGAGAGTAATGAGAGTCCAGACAATGGAACTTCCGATAGTGAGATCAACAAGTGATGTGTGGATCTCTCAAAATTCAATATAAGTGCTCTTTGCTTTGTTGGCTATTCACTCGGTCTCGACATGCACGGGCTTCAGCAAAGGCTCAATTACACAGACAAATTGGTCATCTGGGTGAGTATACCAACCTTTTTTCATTTTGTTATTGATGAATCTTTGAATTCAGTGTCGAACCAAGCCCTCATCTGGTTTCAAACATAACTGGCTTCAATACACCCATGATACCAATGACTGTTATGCCTGTGCACATCTCCGGCAACCTCCGTTTTCCGTCTGGAGAATCTGCTGGGATTCTCCGTCCTCCGTCTCGGACACATCTCCGTACTTCCAGCCCACATCCTACATCACGCTGATGTATCCAGCTTGACTGTTGATGCACGCCTTTGGGGTTTTTATGCAATGAAGATTTACTGAGCATTTCCCCTCTATACAACATATGACCTATGCCCACATGTATTCCTCTTATTGTTCTTATTGTCTTTACTTTGTCTTATTGTCTCTACTTGCTTCTACGACTCCATCCGGAATATCTCTGTACTTAGTATAAATATGTATTTACTCTGAGATGTAAGTTAGCTGATAATTAACGTGCTTTGCCTCCCGCATTGCTCTGTCGTTGGACTTCCTTCTTAGTTGACCCTTCCGCCAAGCTAGTACAGTACACCCACCGACTTAGCGTGGTGTAACTCCACCTCCGGTTTTCAGCTTCCGATCTTCCGACCTTCCGGCCTTCCGACATTCCGGCCCTCCGCCCTTCCGGTTGTTCCCCCTGACATGGATATAACAACATGCCTATATCTTTGAAATTATTTCGGAAGCATATCTTTTCGCGAAAAGTACACTAGTGTTGTTTCGAGTCTCTTAAACACTCTGGCTCAATTCCTTTGGCTATCAGCAAATCAAGTTCATCTCTGACCTGATACCATAGATAAATATGCTCCTACCCTAGCCGAGATTGTCATCTCACTAATCCTTGCCAAGGTTAACGCAGTCACGTGTGTTTTTGTTTTTTACAAACATCCTTGTGGTCTCGCTTATTGCTTAGCAGTCTAGGCGTCGTATAGTAGCTTAGGAATGAAGACAGGCCAAAATAAATTTCTTGGCTCCGATGCATCTGATGTACCCCCTCTCCTTTTCATAAAATTTTAACTGTCCCCAGTTAAATAATTACGAAAGGCAGAGTTTCCTTTTTCGTTCCAGGGTCCTGTGAATGTATAAAAGGGACTTCGCTTTTACACCATATATCAGTCTCTTCACTGAATATCCCTCTTTACTTTGCATGTCTTCCACTGCCATTCCCACTTCTCTTTCTCGTGGTCAACACGATTCCATTATCACTATTGGTGAAGCTGTTGCAGCAACTCGCTATACCGACCGTGGCAAGCAGCGCGCCTTCCTGAATGAGAAGACTGTTGCTCTTGTGAGTACTGCTTCACCCTAGGCAACATGTCTCGCATTGAATCATCTTTGTAGGACACCTTTTCCCCCATTATGCATCTCATCGTCAAGGACAAGATTCTTTACAATGTTTTTTACTCCATGAAGAACTCGTATATGCAGGCGGCCTCTCCCAATGGTATTGTTGGTGGCTGTTACCCACTTATTCTTGAGCTTTGCTCTTGTATCAAGTATGAACGCGAGCGCGCTCGTGCCGGTGTCACCGCGTCTCAGTCCGCTGCCCGAGCTGAGCTTGAGGAGGCCCGCGAGTTCGCAGAGACAACTCCAAGGCTCGCAAATCCAAGGTGCGACGCATAATTCCTTTGATTACACTTTTCGCTAAAAGTCCAATTTCTTTTAATTTCAGACCAAACACAAGTGCAAGACCATCATTGATGATGACGATGACTCTGAAGATGAAGTCGCCCTTGCGACCGGTACTGTGACGACCCTATGGTGGTTGATACTGAAGAGGTATGCTAGCCGCTCTTTCCTGTTGTATCAATGCACTCAACGATCTGCACATTTTCTTCTCTGCATTGAAGGTTGAGGTGTGTGGCCAGTCCCCAACTCAAACAATTCTTGACTCTGGCGCCACTATTGCCATATTTCAGGGACCAAGTACCAGTTCGTCCACTCATCGGGCTACTCAGTCTCTGGACACAAATTCTTCTGTAAGCGTCACTGAGTTTAATCTTATTGTGGACAAGGTCGCCGATTTATCTATTGTGAGTAGGGTCCTTCCTCTACTCCCAGTGAGCATCCATCTTCGGTGGGCCTTTCATTCCTCTGTATCAAGGGGATTGATTGAACGACCTGTCCATATTTAAAGGCGATGGCGATACTATCCCGTACTGACCCTTCCTCAACAGAAGGTCCTGTTGTCGAAGACTTCCCTGTCCCTCCCCCTCATAAACGGGTTTGGAAACACGCAGAGCCACTCGCCTTTGAAGACTCCGCCGACCAATATGCCGGTTCATCCCATTTATCACCTTTAGTGAAAAGTCACTCTCCTGACTTATTTCTCATCTAAGCTGCGGAACTCACGAAAAACGGGCCAGCAGTTCAAGAAACCATTGCTGAAGTTCAACAAGTACTCAAAGAGGCCAGGGACCCCTATACCATCAGGTCCTTATGACCCCAGGAGTCAGAACTTCGAACACGCATTGGTTTCAGCAATGCCAAACTTTGCTTCCACCTCAAACACCGGAAACTCCTCTTCAAAGACCTTTTGCGGGTCATGGATGCCCAACACCAGAGGTCCCAGTTCCAGTAGAAGAAGGTACCAGTCAAAACTAAGTGAGTTTTACTTTTCGCGAAAAGCTCTTTCTAATTGTTTTGAGGTTTTCCGCCCTTCCTCAGGCCAGCTCCTTCTGTCACATCGTTCATTAGCAATTCTTCCTGCTTCTTTTGTGGCATAGAAGGACACTTTGCTCATGACTGCGAACAACACCTTGCCAATTCCTGTATCTGACTAATTTCCTTCGCACTTGCACTGCATCTTCTGTACTTATGCATCCCCTTTACCCTGATACACATCCTTCCTGACTGAGACTATACTCATCAATTATGCACTCCTTTGTACATATGTTACCACCATCCCCGTTGTTACTGGTTCAGTCTCCCTCGACCAACTCCTATTTCCGCTCCTTTATATTATATCTCAGGTATTCCAAGTGGTACAGGTGTCCTACTCAAAACCAAATTTTTCGGGAAGAAATTTCATTATGTAAGCAGATCAAAAATGCCGATACTTCATTGGCTGCAGATTTTCAATGCGAATCGAATGAGCCTATTCTTAGGGGAAATGGTTGAGAATCAAGGTCAGGGCAGCTGTTCTAGTCAAAAAGTCTCAAAAAGTCGCAAATTTGAAAAAAACAGTCCGTGCCTGTTGTACCGCAAAGAGCTGTAACTCAAAAGAACTCAATAAAGTCAGAATCCACCTTGACAGTTTAAACCAGGTTTAAGCTGGTTTGAACCACTTTGGTTTACTTGAGCAAAATTGTGTTAAGCATTTTTTTTGGTTTAAACCGGTTTAACGGGTTGAAACCATTGTGATTTTGAGCAAATTGTTTTGAGAATTTTTTTGGTTTAAACCAGTTTAACTGGTTTAAACCGTGATGGTTTGAACTGGTTCAACCGGTTTAACTGGTTTTTGGTTCAAACCGGTTTAACCACTTTAAACCATGTCTGTTTCTCTATAGACAATAGGCCCGGTTTAAACCAGCATGGTTTAAACCGACCCTCACGTTGGCAACGTGGCGGTTTAAACTGGAACCGCCCTGTTGCTGGACTAGGGGAGAGATCGGGGGAGGGGAAGGAGACGGAAGGATTGGCAGCAGCTGAGGTAAAGATGGAGCATTGAAGGACTGAGATGCTAGGTGCGAAATTTCACGTCGGGAGTGACCGAAGGATGTATAACCGACGTGTTTGACGCGTCAGATTCGACTTTGACGCGTGCCGAGGTCGATTCTGATGGTGCAAAAGTCGGCGTCGCATTGCTGAGGAACTTGCGAAGCTGGACGATATCAATCCAGTCAGTATCGACCCACATATGGGGATTGTCCTTGATAAAGCATGGTGTATAGATCTGAAAGCATTCGATGCGTCAAATGGGCTAGACGTGAGTGTGAGAAGCGTACCGAGCTTCGAAATGCCGTGATGACATCCCATCGACACGCCGTCAATCAATCTCTGGTCCTCGGGACTGTGTTTTGAAGGCATTGGGACGCATTTTTGAATGGAATGAGCTCAGGAGGAGCGGGGGTTGTAGGGGTAGAGGAAAGAAAGAGCGGGGTTTATTTGGCCCTGTTTTTGCACGAAATTGCGTGCTTGATGTGACTCCCGATCATCGGCACTTCCCTTTGGGAAGTGTGCCGCACTTGGTTCAGATGCGGCACATGTGCCGCATATAGTATTAGGTGTGCCGCAAATCAAATGTGCCGCACCGTCGCGTTTGGTATATCCTCCAAACACTTCATTGATAATCTATGATAAAGTTTTCTAGTATCACATTTCTTAGCAGCTTGCGGGACGGGCGGCGACGTGCCCAAGTCGCGTCAATTACCTGCTCACGTGAGTTCTGAAAGCGGAAGCTTATATAATAACGCAGGCTGTTGGGTAATTTACACGGTAACCAACAGACTCTTTATCGCACGAGGTACGAGCGAGAATCGATAAAGAGTCTGTCAAGAGAGACTAACAGTATACCAGCTATAACTTGCTACATAATTGACTGGGCAACTATGGCCTGGAGACTTTTTCCTGATGAGTCCAGTCCAACTCAGTAGTAGACTATGAGGACACAGCGCAAGTGCAAAAAGAAAGGCTCACTGAACCGTACCGGGAGGGAACACCGCATACGCAAGGTGATGGGCACATCGGCACCAGTCCCAGAGGTGCCTGGATGGCCTTCTTGAATGATCCAGTGTGATTGATCTGAAGCTGTGGAGGCGATCAGAACGTGGGGCAGGCTGACACACGTATTTAATTGTAGCCAGCCATCCGCCACAAACAACCGCCAGCATCTCAGTCATCACTTTCTCGATTCACAACATCTGGGCGCATTCTATTCGGTAGATACCCAGCTACAACCTCCGCCCTCATTTGGCCTTTCATTTCCGCTGAGAGCCTTTCCACTGCGTCCAAGACTTGCAGTTGTCTGTCCAAAGTCGTGCCAAATGCTGCGTGATGGCCATTGATGCATCACAGGACCCTGAGGCGCTACACCCTCAAAATTCGGCAGAGGTTGATTATGGTAAAAGCCTTCCCCTGCAAGTGCATACATGATTTTATCGATTTTGTTCCTCGTGGCATGGATGCAGCGTGGAGTCCATACATCAAATGGGGGATTCATGCATGTCCGTGATTCGGGATTTTTTATGGGAGATGGGTTGCATCGCCAGGGTAACATGCAGACTACCACATTGATTTCATATCAATTTCACAATTATTTCCTGTGTATTTCCTCTTCCGCATGATGGATTTCGTCAGCATCTGTAAAACCTTGCATGCATGGGTGATTCCAAGCCGTATCATGATCAAGGTGCTACTGACTGACACACATAAAGGGAGGGCACTGGTGCCCACTTGGCACTCTTCTGGGACTCACATCTACGTGAAAGCAATGACCTCTGAGCAGCTCCAAAACCGATGTCAATCCAAGAGCACAAACTATGATGCTTTAGCAAGTGGCCACAGCGCTGATTGTGCTCAGGTCTGATAGTAATCTGTTGCAGGTTATTCACACCCTGTTCCACATCCCCCAGGTCCAGGATCAATGCTTGCACCTGGGGCCGCACCCTGGTTTAGCAGGAGATGGGAAATCGCTAGGTGAGAATTTGATTGGTAAGCTGAAAGAGCATCTTTGGTGATACCAGTGCAGAATTTGGACGTGTTATCGCAAAGCACCCTCGCATTGACTTCTCTATGATAAGTCTCCTCATGGATGTGATTCAAGCAGAAGGGAGTCCACTCCTCGCAACAAGTTCGTCGGACAGCTTCTTGTGCAAACGCAAGTCCTCCTGTGCCTTCGGTGTACGTCCTTGTATAACATGATCAATTTCTAGAATTCCTCGATACAATTGTTGATTTCCTTTATCGGCATATTAAAGATGCGAAAATTGTAAGAGCCAGCTTCTGCTTCCCTTACATACCCCAGCTATCGATGCACTAACTCGAGATGCTGTTCAGGAATCTCTTCCGACACACCTTTTCCAAAATTCACGTTCCTGCCACTGGCCCACCACGAGAGCTTTCAAAAAAGGTGTCTGCAGAGGTCTTTTCCGTCCGGGACACCGACACTTTCCTTCTCAGTGACACAAATGTGTCTCAGGATGGCGAGATAAGTACACCTGCAATATTTCCTGCAGATGAGGGTTTCCACTCGGTGGTGACACAAATCTCACGCATGCTCACGACGTACGGCAAGGATAAAACATCCGACCACACGGTATTCACCCAGCTGTCCGAAGTGGTCATGTTCGAGATTAATGCAGTGTCCACGATGGACATGGGGCCCCAATTTGAGGGGGGAGATGAGAAGACCAAGACCATGTCATGCAGACCACTCACATACCCGAAGGTCTTCTACATGGACCAGTTTCTAGAGGAGAACATCGATGTGATGGATGAACTCAGATTGGCACAGAACAACGTGGATGCAGCATTGCATAGGAACAGGGTTGGGAGGGTGCGTTTCTTTCGCTCCTGTTTCTGTGCACTCACGCGAGCTATTGGTAAGCTAGGATGAGAGGACGCCAGGGAAAGGTGAGGAGCGATTAACATGAGTTGGCTCTCTTAGACAAATTAATTGTTTCTTGCACAGCCATCAACACTGAACTGGTTGTGCTAGAGGAGCTGCAGGAGGTTTCCAATCGAATCAACCTCCAGTGTCATCCGGCAAGTCATTTATTCATGCCTATTCCTGCGCAAACTGACATGAGAGTCGACAGTACGATCTCCGGGCAGTTATTGTGCACACCACCAGCCTCCAAGGACAGACACCCATGTACTCTTATGTTGAAGACAAGATGGGAGTGTGGTGGAAGTCGGGGGATCCAGTGTTCACACAGGTATATTCTGTCGCTCCTGCAGCCTTGATAGTGAGACCCCAAATACCCAGGTCCCTGAGAATGATGTCCTTTCGGACCCCATGAATTTGCACCTTAATCCCAGGGTGTATGTCCTTATGTATAGTCGCCGCCAAGTGAGTGCTCTGTTCCAATTCTTGTTTGTCCCTGTTGATGCTCTTGAGATAGACCGAATAGATATGTTGTCGTGGGTCAGATCAGGGGTATGCAATGGCTATCGATGCTACCTAGTTTTCAAGCTCGTTGCTTCATTGTAGTGAAACTGGGCATTCTTTTAGTATGTTTGATACTTGGACCAACCTCCGACCGCTTCAAGTCGAACTTAGCACACTGCAAATCACCAAGTTTTGAGTTGCACTGTGTGCTTGCCAACACATTCCTTGATCTATCCTTGTCTTGGTGGACTTGTTTTGTGGGCAACCCCGCCATTCCAAGGGGTTTCCAAATCATGAAATCCACCATCTTTGGAACAGAAACTTTGGGCAATTCCGGGCAACTTGAAGCCCTTGAAATGACTGATTTTTCTGAGTGTTGCTCCCCCATTCCTGGACTAAATGCAGACGGATGTGTAGCTATAACTTTCTCCAAGTCCGTCGAGTCCATCACACCATTCGTTCACAGTACACTGGCTTTTTCAAGTGTAATACAACTCGAAGCAGGCCTTTTCACCCAGGTGGCAGTATCTCTGTCATTTCTGGCTGCAATCCACTGTTGTATTGACAATCTTGAAACACGCAAGTCATAGCAGGTCCCCCATGGTCATTTATCATTCATTCAATGTCCACGTAGTGCCGGCGCCATGGTCTTTGTCTCAAAATGAATGGTTTCCAACCCAATCCCTGCCTTGTTTTGTGTGTGATTTGCTGTATTTGACTCCCGAAAATCTGTCGTTGACATGCAATAATGAATGGGACTCATTTGGTGCATTTTCTAACCCTGTATGACTTTGGTATGTGCTCTCATACATCATTATGATGGCATACCCCAACAGGGTGGCTGCCAAAACATGCGGGTGAAAGATGGTGGCGCACCCCGTTTTCCGGATCTCGATCCGATAGAATCCACGATACGACGTCATTCTGTCCTACCGTCAGCCACATATAGTAGGGTGGCGGCTGTATGTAGAGTTTGATGTGGTTTTTTGGGAATAAAATCGTCTACTTGTGTGGGAACAGTGCGGACGGTCTGGAGGACGTCAAATTCGAATTCGGCGACCTCAAAAACCCCTATTCATCATCTTCCCTTATGTCAGAAGCAACTGAGTGTCGGGTAAAAAAATACACAAAAAGCTGCAAAAGTGGGCACCTTACAATACTTGAGCAGATACGTTCTGGGCACTGTAGACACATTGGAATTCAGGTGGGGTCCTGACACGGAGTGCCGGTGCATGCAGTGAGGAGGTGGGAACCACACAGCTCGGCAGAACGCACGCCGAACTTGAGATACATTGTTCTCATCAACAGTCAAATGCAGTGAAACGCTGGAAACATAGCAGTGCACATTGCTCCCATCAACCATGTGTCCGAGATTCAGTGTTCCAGCTTCGTTCCAGCTTCCTTACAGATGAATTCGTCCAGCAATCAATACGAATTTCACAGCTGGACAAATTGCCGGCTTGTCAGCAGGAAAGTTTTCAATCAAAGATTCAAATTCTACGCCCTCGAAAACGCTAGATTCAACCCAAACTTCAATAGCACCGTCCCCAGAAAAAGCAGTATATTGCCTTTTCTGATCATATCACCAGAAAATAGCGGTCCATCTCTGCGGGGAGTGGTCCTAAAGTTCCGGAGGCACTTCCAATCGATTCTCAGGTATGAAAAATCTCTGGGAGGACTCTTGCGCCCATCGGAAAGTTCATATTGGGATCATCGGTCTGAGTTGAATCTCTTCCCAAGAAATCCGTATGTTTATGGATTCGTATGTTCTATCGCATTCTTTTTCCCTATGCATGGAGCTTCATATGGTGCATAGCCCGTATTGTGCATTCCTTCAAACCTCCTGCACCTTTCCATGATGATTACTGAAGCTATGGTCAGAATTTCCTTTTTCTGGATCAAAAGTGGTTGTTTGTGCATGTGTACCCGGCGCAATTTGCACTTTCGAGAGGACCCCTTACTTCTTTCAATTCCTATAGCGGTTGATATTTTTCTAGCTTCTTTCACAGTATGTGGAATTAAAATCCAGAAAAACAGTCCTTTTCAATATATTCAATTTGTCGGTGGGAAGATACTGCGAAATTTGTTGCAAGGAGAGGTGAAATCCACATGTTTCCATTGTGAAATACCATTATATAAACGCCGCAGTTCTCTGGATCTCTTGCCTTCATTGTAGGCTCTTCGTTCATTGGATTTGAAATCGTTATTTCATGCCAGATACTGGATACATTTTGTCATTTTTCCACATGTCGGATCTATTGCCAATTTGAACTCTGCATCGCCACTTTATGCGCCTATTTGCACGTCAAGGCTGAAACGATGTCTCAACGACGCGGCCACTTCTGTAACATCAGATTGTGGCTTAAAGATGTGTTCAATCTCTGAATTCTTGCCCGGGCAAAACACCATTTCGCACGCGCGCCGGTATTCATGGGACTAGAGCGCCTTTGCTGCCACCGAGCTGTAGTGCTGTCCCCCACCGCGGTACTCCTCCTCCGCCTTGTGAGTGTTGAAACGCACGAGCAAGTGCGGGAAGTGAATTAAACGCGCACGCTGGCAAGTCTCGCGGATCGAGGCCGGGTCTGCACATACAATGGCCCGAGCCATGATTCGGGCAGATACAAGCACACAACGAGCTCTCGCTTGCATTTTTCTGCGGTAGCTGATCGAAGACGGGAGGCTGAATGATCTTTGCTGGCATTTGCTTCGAGCGCGCGCAATTCAGTGGCACTCACTGACGTATGATGCAGCAAGGGCTTTGCGTTAACAATGAGGACAGCTCACCCCTTGTGAACGAGACCGATCGGACGAAGTCCAAGGAGGAGCTGAAACATTCAAATAATGAATCAGCAGGCAGGCAAGCAAAAAGAAAGCTGACGTTGTTTGCGGATACGGTTGGTTCCGGAAAAGTTGACTTTCAAGCTCTGCATCAACGGTAACATACGGAAGACTGTTGTGGCCATAGGTGGCTGGATCGTCGTGTCTGAGAATTACCGGAAAATTTGATTACACGATGCGACCCTTGAAACCGAGCGTGATTCGTTCAAATTGAGGCCTAGAAGTTCGACGGCTGGCGTCGCGAATGAGGCTTTGATACTTGGTTCTTGAATCAGATGTGATACCACCATGGTACCGCGTACCCAAGATCCAGAAAGTCCAGAGCAACACAACACCTGCAAAAGCGGAGTCGGAATTGAAGGTAAAATTGTTTCACAAGGCGGCGTTTCGATTCAAACCGAACGAGGACATTCGTTCGTTTGGCCACAGACAAGAGAAAGTTTGCCGATAGCCAAGCGCGCGGCATTGAAATGCCAACTTGGATATGTCTAGACGCAGCGCAGAGGAGGTAAAGGCGAAAATTGTCTAGAGCAAATTAAATGGGTCCTGCGCAGTCTCCGATGACCAGGTTCGTGATGACCGTGGTTATCGGGAAATATTCCGAATGGAAAACAGTTTCGAAACAAGGAGAACACGAAAATTCGGGTCGGAACTCGAGCTGCAGAGGAAGGAATTAACATTCTAGGCTCGGAGACGCATCCCGGAACAAACATATATAGCGGGTAGAAGAGCCGTTTAGAGACGTAGGGGTGTTCAGTGAGCCAGACGCACATTGGAGTTTGCACAGGGGAAGAGTGTGTGTTGATTCTGAAGATCTAGAATTGAGCAAATGGTGATGAGCACAGGGTGAAAAAGGGACGAAGTGCAGCAAGGGAGGATACACGAAGCAAAGGGAAATATGAAACAAGCAGGTCGAGCGTGCGTTTGCGTTTGCGTTTGGGGTATGTGCTAAAATTGCGGCGAGTCGGAGTCGCATGAACGCGGAGACGCCAGGAGACGCGCGCAGAGCACAAGATCCAAGCGAGAACGTGAAGAAAACTGTGACAGAGAGCAGCCGGCAATGAGATGGCGGCTAGTTCCAGCACACGAAAAGTTCAGAGGTTCGTAGGGTGGTCGGGCCAACGAGGTGAGTGGTTTGATAGTAAGATTGACCGGGGACTAACTATGGAAGGTACAGGTTTATATACTACGGAAATACAAGTATAGGAACGAGATAAATAAATGATGGTGGTGTTGCGCACCATACGATGATCGGCGCGCAGTGTCAAGGCCAAGAGATATCTAAAATAAAGAGCTAGTGTTTCGAATTAAAAAATTCAGTCCTTACATCCGCCCTCCAGGTCGCGCATGCGGGGCGACCTACACCTTGTTTCTATTATCATTATTTCCAGTAGGGATATCTGGGTCGGAATTCATGGTGAATAAGATCTTTGGGAACTGAGTACCCTGACCCCAATTCCTCTAATCGTTCCACTGGTGTTTGTCGAACAAATAGAGTCGAGGGAGATTGGTTCCGCAGGAGTGATCAACGGATCAGAGGGATCGACAAGTGGCGGTGCCCGCATCTTGTCTTCTCCGCTCTTCTTCGCTGCACCCATGTCGGCGTTACTGTAGTATTTCGTTCGATTGATAAGGGGGTTGGGGGTGTGACAGGGCCTTACGAACTGACCCTTTCGTAAGGGCTCGAGAGCTTGCGTGACACACGAAAAATTTTCGTAAATACTGCCCCGCAGGGCCGCTCCGGAGCGTTGATCCCACCGGAATGGTTCGTAAGGCCCTCCGGAAATGTGTGACTTACGAAAATTTTTCGTAAGTTGAGGGGGCCTGTGACGCGTGACTTATCTTTTGAACGAAATACTACAGTATACGCTGGCGTTGGTTCTATCTCGATCTTCAATAAATCTGGATAAATTTCGCTCTCGTGTCCGGGCTTCAAAATGCTAAGAGTCTTTGCGCCCTCCAAGACAAGATCTATCTCAGAAGCACTCGTATTCTGCTCGGTCTCCACGTTCTCGTTCCTTCTCAGGTCGGAGTCCTCAGTTTCAGCTCTCGTCTCAACAAGAGCAATTCTGGAATCGGCCTCAGGTCTTATCTCGGAGTCGACACCGGAAATTGAATAATTCGTGTTCAAATCTTCGCAAAATTCAGTGAAATCTTCGAAAAATTCAATGGGCTCCACCCCGCCCTCCTCGACTTCGAGAGGGATCTTAAATCAAATACTCCCAATGTGAAGATCATTCCCTGTCTCGGTGCTTTCATACAGCGCATCACGCGAGAGGGAACCGTTTGAAATGTATGCAGCGTGTGTGGCAAATTCTCCTTCAAAATTTCCTGCTGATCGCGGAGATGGACAGTCATAAGCGCGATGGCCTCGCCCTCCGCAGTTAAAACACAGCCCTCTGCGCATGAATTCTTCGTGCTTTCGCTGGATCTGCGGACGGAACTGATCATACTGGCCAATGACGGCCGTGCGCATCGTTTCGGCTCGCGCCTTTGGCGCATCATCACGCCCTCCATTTCCACGTGCAGAGGGACTCGTCACCATCGTCTGGTCCATCTTGACCAAGATTTCTGCGGCACTCCGCAGCCCTTACGATCTCGTCCCAAGTAGCAACCTCCAGGATCCAGGTCTTTCCGGTATATCTCGGTTTGAATCGGGTGAGAAAGACTGTTGAACGTCATCACAATCTTTTCTTGCGTCTCTTCTAATCCAATCGTATTGTAGATCTCGGACCACTCCGCAATGTGAGCCGCGACGTCTTTCCGCGCTCTGCAAGCACCTGCTGAGGCGCTTGCGCTGTTCATTGCAGAAATCAACAGGCACTGCGTTAAACCCGACCGGAGAGGAGCCAAAATCTAGGCGCATCCAGGCGCCGGCTTGACATGTCTAGGCACTGCTTTACGTCAAGACATGTCAAGCCATGGCCATATCTAGCTGCCAAGCCGGATTGCCGTTTAGGCCCACTGAGGCGCTATGGCGACCGCCTAGACTGTGGGAAGTTTACATACCGTGATGCGCCTCGACACAGAGTAGGCTAGGTGGACCCTTCCATCACTTGTGCTATGGTTGGCTCTCTATCCGAAGTTGAGGCCACTTTTTTATATCATTATGTTCAGGTATGGGTGAGTAATCTGAATTTCACACAATTTTGGCGTCCTGAATCGAATTGCAAACCAATCACCGCCTAGAAGTGTCAAGACAGCCATCGGCTAAACTGCCGATGTCTAGCCGCCTAGCCAACGGGCATGTCTAACCGGCCCTTAAACGCAGTGAGGAAAGCAGAATTCAAACAACTCGATGAAGAATCGCTCGAGGTCCCAATTGTCTTCATCAGGTATGACAACCTGATTGTAAAAATCGAGTGCTTTCCCGTCTAAATAATAGGAGATGAAATAGACCTGTTCAGTGCTCAGAACACAGCCCATTTTCACATAAGTCTTCGACTCTCTTACAAAACACTGAATCGCATTTGCGTTAGGGTTCACCGTTATAACGCGACGGCGGAATGAGCTTCAAAAGCATCTTTCGCTTGCGTGTGTGCCCCCACTTGCGTTTAGACGACAAGCGGCGATTTGACGCACCATGCCGCAATGATCCATACGCATCATTGCTCGAGGAGCTTTCGCTCGAACTCGACTCATCGGACGGGTCGGACGGCGGCGGTTTGGCTTTAGCGATGGCTGATGGAGTACCACGCAGAGCTTTCTCAAAGAAACACTCTGCGACCAATCTGCCGGGTGTAACGCCTCGTGCACCGGGCGTCTCGCGCTTCGTCGTCGAAGTGCGCAACGGGTTCGGTTCGTGCCTCTCAGCACTTTGCCTTGCCTCAAGCTCACGGATTTTCTTCTCAAGCAGAGCATGCAGTTCTTCAACTGTACGTCCGGACATGGACGAGCGATCGTTTTTCGCATCGCGGCCGGAGGCAATTACGAAATCTCCGTGAGATTTCACATGTTTAACCTTGGAGAGCTCAATCTTCTCCACAGGCTTCGAGGTTGGTTCAACTTTGATAGGTTCTTGAACCGTGTTCTTCTTCGACCCTAGACTCTCGGGATGTCTCCCATGAGCCATTTCTTTTGAAGAAGTCTTCGCCATCGGATGTACCAAAGCATCGGCAAAGAAATTAGAAGGTGTGTTTTCATCCTTCCTGTTTTTGCGATTAATCTCTATGGCTGTAATACTGGGGCATAATTATTTGATGCACACCTCTCCCTGTTTTTCACCGGCTCACTGACTTTACCCAAAATATTCACCACGTTAGTAGGATTGATTCCAAAATTCACACCCTCAGACTGCTTTACAATAAAATGCACCAGCTTGATTCTTGTGAAAAATTCACCACGTTGGGCTTCAACACAAAAATTCACCCCATCCAGACACGGCCAACAGCATTGCCGCTGCCGGCATCTGATGGATCACGACATCTGATCGTCCTCGACTCGGTGAGGGGTCAAATTGGGTCAAATATCGGAATTTGAGTTATGAACCTAGATCCGGCACACTACTAACGTATTCAGAGATGTTCTTATCCCTCTCTACAGCATTTGTGATAAAGATACCGCCCTAAAATAAATGCATGGCTCGAATCAGTGGAACTTCATTCTCATGAGCTATTCGCAGACACATGTTCCTATTTCACTGTCCTTGACTATGTGTACACCTCAGGGTCTCCATGAAGGACAACTCTGGTGCATCAGACATGACAGTGATGTAGTACAGTGTACTAGTCACGGTGTTCCGACAACGCAAATCATTCAACTTCTGTTTATGGATTTCCGCTTGATATCCCATCAGTGTGCGCATCATCGGGTACCTTTTTCAACAACATCAGACATCAGTGTGATTTTGTACTTGGTTGAGAAGCGGTGAATATTGCCATGCCTTTCCGAGGTGGTAAATATTTTTGATGGAAAGGATCAGTGAAATTTTGCTTGAAGCAGTGAATTTTTTTTTCTCGAAATTTGACCACAATTATGTCCCCGTATTACCCCCATATATCTCTGCAAAGTTTTGCAACGCCTCGCGCTGCGCCCTTAGCTCGTCCTCAGAATATTGGGCAAGCGAACCATTCTCGTCCCAATGACGTGGGCCAACGCCTTTTCCCTCATGAGAAGGACCAGCTGTGGGCTGGAAGCCAGTGAGTTCCTCAACCTCATCGTCGACTTCCTGCACCATCGCACGTCGGTGTTCCTCGGCCATGATGAGCTGTGCCGGCTCTTTGAGCCGGGATCTTCAGGGGCATCCGCAACATCGGATGTTTCAGGCCCCCGATCGAAAGCATGATGCTCCAATGCCGCCCACAATTGAGCGGCAGATGCTTCATAGCGTCGCGCGACCTCTCGAGCTCGCCACGACTCATCCCGCACATTGGGTGTGGACCAGTGGACTCTGCCTCAGAACTTGAACGATAGGTACTTCCATTCTAAAACAATCCAATGTGCTCATGATGAGACGGCAAGGTTCTATGATCAACAGGGATCCACGTGTCTCCAGCATCAGATATGCTAGGCTTTCTCGTCGCCAAAGCGCCGGATATACCCAACGCCGAAGCGTGGTCAAGTCTCGCTGCCGAAGCAACGGATGGTCTCGCCGCCGAAGCAACGGAAGGTCTCGCTGCTGAAGCAGCGGTTCTCATCGACGAATCGATGGCGGGGGTTCCCAGGTTTGGTAGATCTCTAAAGTTGACAGTGCCGAAAGAAAATCGAGCGGGACTGAAGAGGGAAGGAGAACCAGGATCGACAGTCGGGCTAGCAGCGCCACGCGTTTCAAAATTCATGTTGTCCTTAGTTAGTCAAAGCAAGTGGTGTTGACTACAGAGTGGTAGACTTGGGGGATCAGCCAGAGGGGAAACCGGCAGAGCAGCAACAGATTATTGTTCACTCAAAAAGATGTGACGAAGAGTAGCCGGCAATGAGATGGCGGCTAGTTCCGGCACACGAAAAGTTCAAGAGGTTCGTAGGGTGGTCGGGCCAACGAGGTGAGTGGTTTGATAGTAAGATTGACTGGGGACTAACTATGAAAAGTACAGGTTTATATACTACGGAAATACGGGTATAGGAACGAGATAAACAAATGATGGTGGTGTTGCGCACCATACAATGATCGGTGCGCAGTGTCAAGGCCAAGAGATATCTAAAAATAAAGAGAGTGTTTCGAATTAAAAATTCAGTCCTTACAAAAACGGCGTATGTTTTTGTCAGGGATAGAGGAGAGTCGTCGATATGGCCTGCGCGATTCATATCGGTCCCACCTAAGAACACAGAAAAGAATGAAATTGAGGCGACTTCGGGTTGGGTAAATGAGTTCGATTCTTGAGGATCCAGGATAGAATCGCGTGGTAATGCAGTAGAAACGGTCGGTCTAAGGACAACAAGGCACACGCTGTCCTTACAACAAGCAAATATGTGACAGCTCTCAGGACGCGTGCCCTATTTCGCTTGTTATTCCGCCAGGATAATGACAACGAGGGATGGAAGGCCAGGGAAGACGAGGTCAGCCAACAGATCTGAGAACATTATCTTGAGGGAATAGCGTCCCGTTTTACGTTGCGGAGGCGAAACCAAGCAGTCTGACTCTGAGACAATAAATCAGTGGGGATCAAGAGCCTAGCCAGCGACACCGGCATCAGATGAGTGAGGACACAGAGTCGGAATACTCAAGTAGCGCAGCGAGACGCTGGCAGCCAAGAAAGCGCAGATGAAAGTGAAGAAAAAGAGGGTTGTTTGCGAGACGTCGGCTGTTGATGGTCCGTGCGTGAGAGCTCGGGCTGTGCGGGAAATTACTAGGGTTAGAGGGCGAAAATAGAAATCCGAAAAGCTGGCATACGGGTATTGGCACCATAAGAACGGCGAAAATGAAATCCCACGAGACAAGGAAGCTAACCTTTGCTCGCTCACCACCACCAAACCCATTCTGGTTTTAGAAAACAAGCAGCATCGCTAAAAGTAGTCGTCGATCATAGGCCCGCATCGAAACCAAAATTTGTCCCCCTCCCTCTCCTGCGCCGCAATCCTCCGCCATGCTGGCGGCCCCGGCGGTATCCACCCTCTCGTGTTCTTTTCCGCCTCCCGTAAAGACGACGGCGGCTCGCTACCCACGGCACTGAAGCCTCTCAGGGGGATTCGAGCCACTGCTGCTGGCGGCTGAGCCTGTCGAATTCAACCCCAATGCCCACATTTCGTATGGAGTGGGTTGGTCAGC